>VXBA01003015.1:87857-111754 GCA_013399895.1 Serilophus lunatus | reverse complement strand
CCGCCGCCCCCTGCTACGGGGGAGGAGGAAGAGGAGGAGGAGGAAGAAGAGGAGGAGGAGGAGGAGGAAGGGGAGACCCGCGACCCACCGCCGCCCTCACACCACGAGTGGACCTACGAGGAGCAGTTCAAGCAGGTAGGCACCAGCATCAGCTGCTCCGGGCAGGCATCCCCGATGTTCCCCCATGGCTCCCAAACTCGAGGTTCAGCCCTACCCGAATGGACACCTCTTATGCCCTCACTGCTCCCAAACCCTGCCAACATCCCACCCTAAATATGTAACTCTTCACCCCATCCCAGGCTCAGCCCAAGCATACATTCCCCATACCCCCTTTAATCCCAGGTATTACTGCAATGCCATCATAAATGAAAAAATCCCCCCCTCCCCCACTACCCATCCACCAGCTCCAAACCTCATCCCAGGAAAGTACAATCAGCGTAACCTAGAATCCTGGTCCTGGGTCCTCTTCCTCCCCTAGTTAGGTACTCCCTGAAGGTTCCTCACTGCCCCCCCGGTCCTTAAACCCTGTTCTACCACAATAGGCATCCTCATGTGCTTCCCATCTTCCTGCCACCAAACCCCTGTTTCGTGATCCCACCTCCTCAGTGTCTCCTGTGCCTGTCCACAGGCCCTGCATCATGATGCAGTGCCCAGTGTCCAAGCATCTCCCCGTGCCCACCCTCGTCTGTGCCAGCTCCATTCGTGGTGCTTTCCATAATGGGTAAAACAGGCTGACCCCTGTCCATGGAGGTTTTGCAGAGATGGAAAAGGGCAAGACCTGTAGTGTGTGGTTACCCCAAGGAGCCAGCGAGCCACTGAGCTGAGCTCCCTCATGCTTCTGCAAGGACCGGGGTATATTACGGCTGGTCAATGCAGCTCATTGATTTCCTACAGCGTAGGGAACAGCACATTGGCCCTGTTGTCTCACTGCTGGTGGGCATGGGGGAGACCTCTGTGCCATCGAGATCTGGTGCAGGGAAAGAGCTCCAGGGCCTCATATATAGGCTGTAAGAAAGGTCTTCCTGTGTTTAATCTGTGCGGATCCCATCTGTGCAGTGTTGTGCAAGCCCTGGTTTGCATAGAGCAGGTGCCGCTCCACAGAAGCGTGTGGGCATGGAGTGCACAGAACCAGGCCAGGTTTGCACTCCCCGTGTGCTCAGCTTCATTGCGGGGCATAGGGGGGACAGGGAAGATGTGGTGAGGAAACAGGGTAAGAGAAGAGATGTACAGCTGATGTGTGGCATTTTAGGGTGGCACTGCTCAGAGACAGGAGGACAAGGGCAGTTACTGTATCATCCTGTTCCAGTGGGAGAGGATGAGAACAGCAGCAGGGACTCAGCTTTAGCTGGTATGGGACCATACTGCTGCATTTTCTGTTGCAAGATTGGTCAATACATTGTTATTTGGAAGGGCCAGAGCTCACCTACTGGGCACCTGCCTGCCTGCAAGGCAGAAGGTACAGAGGGCATGGGCAGCATCCGTTGCCTGACTGTCTTGAAGCAGCCCGGGGAGGGCTGGGGTGGGTGAGCTGCACAGGCCAAACAGCTTGTCCAGGAAGTGTTACATTACACCCTGCTGCAAGGAAAAAGGCTGACTGTCCGGTTCCCGGGGTCAGCTAGGAGGTGGGAAGCGGCTCCTCCCTGTCCGGGAGACTAGGGAAAGCATCCTCGGCATTTCTCATTCTTCTGCCTCACGCCCTGCCTGGGCACTTGTGCTCCTTGTGCAGGACAGTAGTGTTGTGAATACAGGGAAACAGATGGCAAAAGAGGTTGGGGTGCAGGATAAATCCTGCCACCACTTCCCTGGTTGAGAGCTGGCTGCTTCCTTGCTTGCTCTTCTGTTTTTCTTCCAACCCTGATTGGAACCCTGCTCTGAAGACTCACACCTGGGTTTCCCATCTAGTGGAATGTCCCAGCCATTCCAGGGAACAATGGGATGTCCCCCTGCAGTTTGAAGCAGGCTGTGATGACACCTTGCTTTGGGGTCTGCAGGGTGGCTGTCACTGCTGTCCCTCACCTGCGATCATGCAGGAGGGGACATAGAGAGGGATGTGTCCTTGTTGGGCCCTCCCCAGGCTGCAGGAGTGTGCCTCACCCAGCCTGGGGAACAGGTTCTCTGCTTTCCACAGGGAGCAGTGGGGAGGGTGGTTGGCTGTGCTTCAGCTTTCATAGGTTTCACGGGGGCTGGGCTGTGATGCTGTGGAGAGGAAGGGGAGGCAGCTGGAAAGCTGCTGGAGGACTGGCTGTGTGGCCATGGGGGTCCCAGAACTGGGGAGAAACCCTGTGATGACCAGGACTACGTTTCTCACCACAACCCCTTCTTGAAACTGGCCCAAGCCGTCATGTCATCACCTGAGATGGGTCTCGGGGTTTGTCCCTGCCGTCATCCTTCTGTGTGGGAGACAGAGCTAAGTGTACAGGGCCCACCAAATATAGGCTGGTCTGCTGCTTCCCCATCTCTCTGCCGGGGGGAAGGCACCCTTATGCGGATGGGGTGGGAGGTTAGTGCAGAGCCAGCCACGGAAGGGTTTCCATGCAGTGCCGTGGTGCTAAAAATGGGAGCAGAGGATGAGGTTATAGTGGAGAGACCCATTGAGGGTTAATAGGCAAATGCTGCTTTGCCTAGAGGAGTATTTTGGAGAAATATCCCCTGTGTTTACCCTGGTTTTGTATGCTTCCTGCTGCTTTGGGGAGGGGGACACTGGCAGGACCTTTGCTCTGGCTGGGAGGGCTGCTCTGATGTTACAAGATTGAGAGACCCCCTCACCCCTGCCTCTTGCATCAGCCCCGGCGCCAGTTTATGTACATTGATAAGGACACATGGGTAGAGACCTGGGCAAAGGTCTAGGAGGTCTCCACACCCAGGGCTGTGAGGCAGCCCCAGCTGAGGTGGGAGACACCGAATAAGGTCTGACCGTACATTATCCATGATTCAAACTTTCCTGAGGACGGAGGCGCTACCAACTTGCAGTCCTGTAGTGCTGCGTTGTTTTTGATGTGAAGGGCACTTGTAAGAGCCTGGCATTGCTAGTGGCAGCTTAGCTCCATGAATTCAACTTTCTCATCATGGGAGCCATGCATATACACAGGGATAGGTGCCCTGGTTTCCTCTAGGCAATGAAGAGCAGCACCAGAACCCTGGGCTTCCATCTCTATCCCACAGAGCAGGAGGGACTCAAATACTGGTGTTTGCTGGTGGGAGGATGCCCTCCCTGCCAGGGCCCCACCAGCATGTTCAGACCCATCTGTGGCTGGGAGGATCAAGACCCTCTGGAGCTCCTTCCTTTCCTGCCCAGGAGCAGCTGAGGGGGATGAGCCCCAGCCAGGCCTTTCAGGGGCCCTCAGGTGTCTGGTAGCCTCAGCATTCCATTTGTGGAAGGTTCATTTTGCCAGCAGCTGTTTGCCATCATCCTCAGCCTGTGGTAAGGCTGTTCCTTCTCCCTCCTGCCCTGCCTGTCCCTGATGCCTGCAGTTGCCTCTTGCAGCCACCCACCTGTCCTTTACATGGATTGTCTGTGAGCACAGGCACTCCTATCTCAAAGCCTGGAGGAAAGTGCCCTGAGTTGGCTGTAGCCACAGACCTCCACCCCATGCATGGAGGTCATTCCAAAATGGGATGGCAGGGTCTGTGGCGTGTGCTCTCCTGCATCTGTCCCCATTGCTTTCTTCTGTGGTGTTTTCTCCAGGAGATTGAAGGCATGGAGGCAGGAATGTCCAGAGAATGGAGGCAGCTGAGGAAGGGGATGCTGGGAAGAGGGAAGCTGTCTCCATGCTCCAGCTGCCTACTGGCCTCCAGCACATCTTCAGCCCAGGTGCAGGAGCAAAAACTGAAGGGCTCATAGGGCTAAATTAGAGGGTCTCTGGTTACATTGTGAAGGTGGGAAGGGTGTGGATGTTGTGTTGCTCTTGTCCGCATCTGCCTAGAGGCTCCTTTTTGGCAAACCTGTGGGCAGAGAGTTCTGCTCCTAGTCTGGGACCACCTGCAGCAAGGAGGTGGTGTCAGCAGCAAGGGTCAGTGTGCTAATCCCCGGAGCTCCAACAGCTCCAGCAGCTCAGCACGAGTGCAGGGCACAGGGCCGGAGTAAGGGGTTGCTAGAGTACAACTGGGAGTGCATATGGATAACATGAGGGTGTGGATACATATAATTCCCCGTGGGAGAATTATAATACCCCGTAGGGGTACGTCCCTGTGTGTCTGAAGCTATGTGAGCAATGATGAGTGTGTTGTGGACCTGTGAGTGCCCTTGTGTTTAGGGACCATTGGGAGATCCTGTGTTTCTGTATGGATCATTAGGAATGTGCAAGTGTGTATAATAAACCCATGAGAGTGCTGGAACAGTCTCATGTGTTCGGATTTGTATGAGGATGCAAGGGTGTATCAACCCATATGTGTGTGTAGGAGTGTGTATGGAACCGTGTGCATGTGTATGCCCATTCATGTCTGAACACACCTCTACGTATGTGTGGTGTCCCAATGTGTATGTGCATGCAAGTACCAGTATCTCCATGTCTGGAATTGCACGGACCCATGCGTGTTTGAGGCAGAGTTTGGGGGCTGAGCCCCTACTTAGACCACCCCTGTGCCCCTTGCCTAGCTCACAGTGCTGAGCGGTTCTGGTGGGTGCCAGTCCCCCGCTGCTCCCCAGAGCACTTGGTGGCCCCACTGGAGCCTGGGGAATGCTGAGAGCCTCAGGAGCTTCCATGACACCATCTTCCAGCTGGTGTTCCTGAAGTCTTAAAGTTGGGGGCTCTAAAGAGGAGGTGTAAAAACGGCTTGAGTGTGTGAGAGTAGCGATGCTGTGGAATGGGGAGAAGCCCTATCAGGAGTCCCCATCCTGCAGCTGCCTCTGACTCCCTTCTTAGCTGCTTCCTCAAAATCTAATGCAAGTAGGAAATCTGAGCAGGAATGCACTCCCTCACCAACTTAGATCTCTGATAATCCACTATTTGTGTTAATAATGGAGGTAACATCCCCTGTGCTAGCAGCCAGCTGGGCAGGGCTGTAGCAGAGAGGTCAGATCTGGGGTGGTGGACTCTGATCTCAAGGGCATTTTGCAGCTGTGTGGGGGTGTGGGAGCGAGCTCAGGTGTGAGTTGGGGTGAATATGCATAGAGGACAGAGTGTATAGGGTTGTGTGAGCGTGCACAGGTGGAACATATAAGGGGTATAGGAGCAACCACAAGAGAGTGGTGTGTATGAGTGTACACGCAACTTGTGGTTATGCAAGGAAGAGTGTCTAAAGGGAATGGATGCACGTGCATAGGGATTGTGTGTGCACAAGAGGTGTGTATAAGGGTGTGTGAGTGTACACGGGGAGGGGGAAGCTCATATAGGGGCTGAGTGAGTGTGCATGTCAGGCTGTTTGTCCAAGGAGTGTCCAGGGTGAATGTGTACAAGGAGAGCTTACACAAGATGTATGCATCTACAGAGCAGGCTGTAGTGTGCACAAGTGTGGAGAGGGTAAGCATACTGTGTTCTGTCCAGGGGAATGTGGAGACCTGTCCTCTGGGGCACAGGACACTCACCAGGATGGCTGTGTTCTCCCCTTTGGGCTGCAGCTTAGCACTGCTCTGTTGTGGATCCAGAATTCTTATTCTGAGTCCGTGGCAGGGCATGAGCAAGCGCCAGCCCCAGGTGCTTTTCCTGCTCAGGCATGCAGCTCTTCTGGAGGCTGAGGTGGGAGCCAGGGTTGCCTGCATGGGGTAGTTGTGGGAAGGCATGCCACTAGCCCTTCCTTCCTTCAAAGCAGTTGGAGGAAGAAGATGGGACCGGAGGTGCGTGGAGTGGGGAGTGGGTATTAAGCATCCCAAGCGACCACACAGACCCCTGGGCTGTATATATGAGTATGGCACCCCCATACTTACCCAGCCCTATAGCAAGTGTGTATATGTACAGACCCTCGTGTATGCAAGGATGTGCCCTGTGTGCACACCCATGCATGTACTGGGGGGAGGGGGGGTGTGTATGTGTGCATGTCCCTTGGGGACTTGGGGTGGTTGCTGGTTATGAACTGGGTCCCATGGCTCTGATTACCCCAGGATGGAGTGAGGGTGGTGGGAGTCAGCTTTACCACCTGGGCTGGCGCTGGTGATGGAGGCGGGGGTCTCATGGCTCTGATCACCTAAGGAAGGATCGAAGGTAGCAGGGTGTCCCGTGACTTCAGTGAGCCAAGGAGGGATTGAGGGACCGGGTTTGTCCCGTGACTACAGTTACCTAGGGAGGCGTTGAAGGGGAGACAAGTTCGGAGTGGGAGGCAGGGATGTAGAAGAAAGCAAGGCTGGAGCAGGAGGCAGTGGCGTAGTAAGTGCCGTTGGGTCAGGGAGGTTAACCTGAACAAATCCGCTCATTGACTCTCTGCCTGCTCAGCCATGAGCAAGTAACAAGGGGCTGATCGTGCGAGACGCACCGTTTGCCGGGAGCCAAGACCACTCCCCTGCACCACAGCCCCCAGACAGATGGGGCACACAGCAGGATGGGACCATGGATGGTGCCCGTCGTGGCAGCATGTTTCCTCTGGCTCCAGCCCTTGGCAGAGCCATGCCTGCACCCCATGCCTCAGTTTCCGTTCCTGCGAGATGTGTTGAGCTGGAGGCTAGGGACCCTGTGAGCCCCCCATTTCACCCCGGGACCAGGCTGTCGGCAGGGGGCTGCCATCCCAAGGCTGGCGCTGCCAGCAAACAATCCCTCACCTTGTGCAGAGCTGGGTTAATGTTTGCAGCAGGCAGCCCTCCCGGGTGCGGCAGTGCCTGCTGTGGCGGGGAGGGGGGTTTTAATGACCCGCCGGATCTGCCGCATTATCAGCGCTGATTAAACCTGCTGCTCTATAAAGCGCCGTTAAATATTAAGCATGATGAAAGGCTTTTGGGGGCAGCCACAGTGCTGAAAGAGGTCTCCAAACAGAGGTATCCGGGGCACACTGGTGGGGTGTCTGCTGAGGTTGGTGGTGTTGGAGCAAGCAAGCACCCCAGCACCCATCCAGGTGGTGTGGGGTCAGTAGAGCAATGTCTCCCCAAGAGCCAGCAGTGCCTTCGAATGCAGCCGGCATCCCGGCAAAGCCTTTCTGTAACCATTAACTTATTAACTGGTGGTGGAGGCAAGTGGTGGCTCACAAGGTCAGGGGGTGGTTTGTGCCCGGCGGGGAGTAAACTGCCCCCCGGCTCTGCTAATGGGGATGGGGAAGAGGGCCCTGCAATCCCATAGCTGTCCGTGTGTCCCGAGGCTGGGAGCTCTGACTGTGAACACTGTTGAGGTCCCTGTACCCCAGGATGCACAGGACTGTTCCTCAACTGGGAATAGCCAGTTTTCTTGATTGGCTGCAGGGCAAACTGAAGCACTGATGGCTTTCCTGTCCCCGCTATGTCATCAGGGCACAGGGTAGGACATCCTAGTGTCTGAGTACCTGGTTGTGCATCACCTCCCTGGGGAAGAAGCCAGAGACCCCCATCTTGGAGCCGACAGTGGTGCTCCAGAGGGTTGCAATGACTCCAAAACAGTGCGTCAGTGGTCAGCCACCCGTGGTGTGTGGCTGCACCCCAGGAGGCTGGGGGGTGCAGAGAGACAGACATTACCTGAGCGCCCTGCGTGAACAGTAGCCAGATGGAAAAATTAGCAGTGCGGATAGTCAATGTGATGCATATCAAGCGGCTCAGGGTTAGTGGNGGGGGGGGGGGGAAGCTGAGCTGGGTCCGGGATCGATAGGACTCATATTAAGTGGATTAAATCCTGGTTTCCGATCTAAGCCCTCGCTGCCAGCAGGAGGTGGCAGCTGAACGGGGCCTGCGGGGGGCCTTGCTGAGATCGCTTCCCCTGGCAGCAGGGCCCTGGGGGGAGTGCGCAGGGACTCGGCAGGGCAGGGCAAACTGGAAATATCTGTGGGATAGATTAGGACCTCTCCACATCTTTCCTCTGTCGAGGGGGTCAGCAAGGTTAAGGGGTCGCAGAGACACCAGCTCCATCCCCACTCCGCCCCCCGACTCCCTGATAGGCATCTCCGGAGTTGAGTGAGTGGCGCTAACGATGTTATTTAATTGTGGAGGGGAGGAGGTGGAGGCACAAGGTCTATTCACATGTCTTTAATAAACCATGTTCGACCCACTGACCTTTAACCTGCCTGACAAGCCCTGTTATCCCCATCCCTTAAGGAATATAGATGTCTCTATGACAATGGGATTAAAGGAGGGAGCAGGGTCCCAGAGGTGCGCCCAGGGTGGAGTGGGGGATGAGGACATTGCTCTAGTCCTGCTTCAGCACCCAGGCAGCAGTGCTGGGTGGAGGTGGGGTGATGCTGGTGTCCCATGGCTGATGGGGTGGCCAAGCACAGTGGATGGGGTCCCCGAGGTCAGCAGAGCAGAGCTGCTCTGTGCGCCGGCAGGATATCGATCCCAGGACTTGACAGTTTAATACTTCTGTTTATAGAGGAATATAGCTACATCGATGGCGTTAAATGAGTTACTAATTATATCAATACAAACACGATTAAAAGGGTCCTTGCTCATAGGTCACCACAAGCAGGAGCCGCTGCATGTGTTGCACAACTGCCCCCGGGCAAGGCCCACACCAGCGCTCCGGGGAACACGGCTGGGGTAGTGTGTGCCCCTGCAGGGTGGGGGATGTCCATCCAATTGGAGTGGCTGTCTGGGGTTGTGTATGTACATGTGGGATTGTACGTCCCCATCTGGAGTTGCATGTTCCAGTCTCCGTCTGTGCTGCCCAGACTGCCCATCTGGGGCTGTACATGCTTGTCTGGGGCTGTATGTGCCCAGCTGAGGTTGTATATTGACTGTCTAGAACTGTGCATATATGGCGTTGTACATACCTGTCTGGGGCTGTGTGTGTCTGTCTGGGGTTGTGGATGCATGTACGGGGTTGTGTGTGCCTGTCTAGGGTTGTGCACCTCTGTCTGGGGTTTGTTTGCGTCTAGTTGGGGTTGTGCATGCATGCCTGGGGTTATGTGTTCTGATCTTGCTTTGTGATGCATGTTTGGGGTCATGCATGCGCGTAACGTGCAATGTTCATGTTGCGTATGGGGTGGTGCGTGCACATAAGGAGGTGTGCGTTGCCTGTGTGTGTCCCTGTGGTGGTGTGTATGCATCCCAGAGGTTGTGTGTGCCCGTCTATGTGCCCGCCTGTGGTTGTGTGCGCTCCTCTGGGGTTGTGCAGGCTTGTTGTGCATGTACAAATGGGGGTGTACCCATGCAGGTTTGGGCATGAACGTATGGAGTTCATGCAGAGTGTAGAGCACCAATGAAAGTCTGTGCATGCCCAGCTGGGGTCATGCCTGGCCACCTGGGGCTGTACATGTGCCTGTGTGGGCTGTGTGTGCATGTGCAGGCTTGTGCACACTCATGTGATGTTCTGCTATGCACGCTGATGCAAGGTTTTGCATGCTTGTGCAGGGTTGTAAATGCCCATTTGAGTTTGTGTGCAGCCCTGGGGGGAATGTGTGACCATGCACAGGGCTGTACAAATGCTTGTATGGAGTTGTGCAATGCCTGTGAGGGGTTGTGCACACTCATGTGGGGTTGAGTGTACCCACACAAAGTTGTCCACATGTGGGGGGTTGTCCAAGCCCATACGTGGTTTTGCTTGCCTGTCTAGGGTTGTATATGCTTGCATGGGCTTGGGCACGCCCATATGGGGCTGTGTCAGCCTGTGTGGGGTTATGTACCCTCAGCTGAGGCATGTGTCCCCGCGCAGTGATTGTGTGTGATCCTAGAGGGTTGTGACCTGCCTGTTAAGATGGTCAGTCCTCAAATTAGGCCCCAGGGTGAACACCACAAGGACACAGAGCCCTGGATTATGAACAGAGTTGGATACTTCCTTGGGGATAGGGCTGTCCAGAGGTCCCTCATTGCCAGGAGTCTGTGGCAGATCACCAGCTATGGCAGCGCCCATCTCACCCCTCTGCCACTCTTGTGAAGCTGTGACGCCAGGATGCTGTTCCCAACCTTAGCTGGGACTCAAAATCCCCTCCCATTGGCAAGAATCCCCCCAAACCACTTCCTCTCCAGCCTAAGCATCCCCAAATTTCATGAAACACCCAGTGCATTGTAGCATACCCAAGGGCCTTGCCAGCTGGTTCCCTGTTACTCAGCTCAGTTCTTGTCTCCATTTAAAAGCCAACCTTTGCTCCCTCTGGGATGCAACGTGGTTTTGCATCTCAGTGTCCCGCAGATAAAAGGTTAGAGGTTAAAAAAGAGTGGAAAAACAGAACACAGCCTTGGAAGTCACACCTGTTTTGGGGGCTGCAGTCAGTAGCAGCCCATTCCGGACGGGATCCTGCCTGCTTTAGTGAGAGGAGAAACACAGGAGACGCGCAGGGGCCTGGCAGAGGTGTGCGTGCAGGCCACCCATGGGGTGATCCTGGAAAGGCCATGGCTTCCCCTTGCTGTGAGAGGAGCAACCACCCTCAAAACTGGCAGTACTTGCCAATTTGGGGGGTTTGCTCCTACTTTGTTAAGCCAGATTTCAGGGGATGTAAACGGGCTTGGTGTGGAGCCGTGGTTGTCAGAGCCCTTCTGCAGGCAGGGACAGGCAGGAAAATGCAGGCAAAGCCTGGCTGACAGCCTCTCTAGGGCAGAAATCAAAGTAGCCCCCTGGAGCTCTGCTCGGAGCCTGACCTAGTTACTGTAATCGATGGCTTGTGGAGCTCCTTGGGAAAGAGCAGGCAATGGGCCAGGAGTACAGAGGAAGTCAGGGAGCACCACAGCGGAGGAGAGGGACGGGGTGCTAGCACCCAGGGGTCGGGATACTCCAAGAGCATCCTGCTGCAAGGAGGGGTTGAGTAAGTGGGATCCAGAGAGCAAGGAAGAGACACAGATGTAACACCATGGAGCCAGGCAGTTCAGCACCACTGGGAGTCTGGCAGTTTAGGGACAGGCAGTTAGCGCCCATCTGTCCCTGACAAGGGACAGGCAGCTGGCACCCGTGAGTTAGGTGTGTCTGTTCAGTGATGGGTACTGTGGGTTGTCTGTAGCATCCTCCCATCCCTCTGTGGCCCCATGTCCACTCATCCCTGCATCCCCACATCTCCATGTCCTCTGTGTCCCTTCTTCACTGGATCCCTACGTTCCTATGTCCCTGCATTCATGTGTCCCTAGTGCACCCCTGCATCACCCCACCCCATGTACCCCGAGTCCCTGGAGTTCCACATCCCTACATTCCCATACGTTTTCATCCTCATATCCTTGTATTCATGTGTCCCCATCGCGTTCCTGCACCCCCTATCCCCACATCCCCATGTCTCTGCAGCCTGATGTCCCTGAAGCACAGCTCCCTTTATCTGTCTCGTGAATGATGTGCTGTGTGGAGGGGGAATGTGCTCCCTTTCTATTCGTTTTTAACGGCCTTTCCCAGCACAATTGTTTTTTAAACGACTCTATTTTGTGCCTGACTTTGTTTTCCAGTTTGCATTTCTTTGTATATGTTTTGGAAATCCATTCTGGACTGCTGAGTTTTGTTTCTTTTCAATGGCTTTAAATTCTTGCCGGGCTTGCTTGGAGGAATTGGTGTCTATAGCGTCTTCGATTGGTGCTAATTTTTCCTTCATGTGCTCTGACTTTTACTGCTGGGCCATCGATCTGGCGGGCTCCAATTTGTCATGGTCACTCAGGCGCTGTGCTGGAATCAGGCGAGCCCCGACTTCTCGCACAGAGCCGGCACTTCATGTCCCTTGGTGTGGTGTCTGCACTCGCCTCCCCAGTGCTGTCCCTAAGCTCAGACTGGGAGCTGTGTCTATGTCTATGGGCCTGCCTCCATCCAGCCCATTTAAGTGTCCTTACAGCCATGTGTGTGAATGTGTGCAGCCACCCTCAGCAGCTTGCACATGTGTCAGTGCACCCACAAACTTGCTGGGACACACAAGCACCAATATCCATGCACACACTGAGCTGCACTTGGGATTTTGTGCTCATGCATATGCACACAGTGCACTCCTATCTAGTTTTGCATCCCCACACCCACTGTGGGCAGTCCTTGTGCCTTTCTCCCATCCTGGTCCCAGTGCACACCTGAGGAAGAAGGGTTTGGTGAACCCATGCCCAGCCGGGGGAGATGGCTGTGGGGTCACCATGCCCAGGTGAGAGAGGAGGATTTGGCGGTGGGACTCTTTGTGGAGGTGCTGCACACTGTCCTTGGCCACTGATCAGGCCCTGACGGATCATGCTTACCAGGGGGTTGAGTGGGGCAGCCCCAGCGCTCGCAGCCCCTTCACTGGTACCCCGTGCCATGGCGAGACCAATTTTCCTTGCCCCAGGATGAGACCAGCATCTCTACTGTGCAGGTGGACTTGTGTCTCTGTGAGAGGGTGAGAGCTGATGAGGATGCCGATCCTGTGCTGGGACCTGGTGAACACCAGCACTGGGCAGTGCTGGGAGGCTGCTGAGCCTGAGCAGAGCTGAGCATCCTGATCCCAGGGTCTTTGGGAGCCTGGGGTTTGCTGATGCCGCTGGGCCAAAACACTGTAATTCCTCCTCTTAATAAAGTGAGGGAAAGGGAAAACTGAGTCACAGACTCAGCATCTCTGCAGCAAAGGTGTAGAAAAAGTCAGTGGTTTGTGCCAGACCCCAGGCACAGGGAGAGCCCAATGCTGCCAGCAAGAAGGGTTTGTGGTGCGCAGAGAGCCTCTTATTGCTGGCAGAGCAGGTAGATGAGGCCAGGAGTGATTCCATGTCCAGGCACAAGTTGAGTCCAGTCCCTGGCACCTCTGCCTTTCTCCTCTGCCTTTCTCACCTGCATGTGCTGGCAGCACTGACCCCTTTCTCTCCTGCTTCCAGCTCTACGAACTGGATGAGGACCCAAAACGAAAGGAGTTCCTGGATGACCTCTTTGGCTTTATGCAGAAGAGAGGTAAAGGTGGGTGGCCAGGGTGGGTATTACTATCACTCCTGCCTGGGCTGCGGGCAAGGGGCTCACAGTGTGGTCCTCTCAGGCTCTCAGCTGCACCAGGTCTCTGTGAGACCCCTGGGCAAGTCCTGCGGTGCCTCCTCCAGGCTTGCCTCCGCCGCAGCCCCAAGCTGCGGCAGCTGTCGATGCGGATTGCCCACGTAAATCCCAGCAGGCCAGGATGCCCATTAACCTCTTATTTGGTGACAAGGGTTAACAACACCCGTTAACGATGCCCATTAGCAGTTTTTAGGGCATTTTAGTGGCGTCTGGTGGGAATGCCCTTGGCATTGCCCATTAGGGCTCCCTGTTAGCAGGACTTGGTGAGGATGCCCACCATCAGCAGCTCTCAGCGGCGCCCAAGGTGTGCAGGAGTGGGTCCAGCGCCGGGCACCCAGGGGTTAAGGGCTCGCCGGCCAACCCATCCTCATCGGAAATCTTTGCTATCGGCATGGGGGGGGCCGAGCCGGCTCCCAGGGACTCGATAAATGCTTTAACCTTCGCCCTCCCCGGCCGGGCCTGCGACAATTAAAAGTTGCCGAGCACGGGCGTGTGGCCGGCTGTATTAATTAGAGCCTTTTGCTAGTGTGTGGATTAATGAACAAGCCGCTCGATAGCCAGTAAACCCCAGGCAGAGGTTAATGCCGAGCTAATTAACGGTGGAAGAGTGAGCGGGGGTGCGGGAGCATCGGGGCTGTCCGTGTGTGAGGTGATGGAGGGCAGAAAGGGAGAGTCAGCTGCACGCCCTGCCCGAGGAAAGGCTGATGAGGGTACCCACCTGTCTGTGGGGCTACAGGGATTGACTTTTGGGTCTGACTGAGACACCGCCAAATTGTTTGACTCATGGCTGTGCTGTGGGTAGCTGGCACAGCCATGGGGCTCACCCTGGCGATGGTGGAAGGGCTGGGAACTGCCCCATGGGTGTCCCCTGGTCCTGGTGCAGGGCTGTGGGGAGCGAGTGGGAGCATCAGCTGCCTTGGCCCCCCAGCATCCATCAGCCGCAAGATTCATGGGCTGTTCTACGGCTTCATTATCTCTCTCTCCAGAGCTAATTAACTCCCTCGCTATTGGCGCCCCGGCTAATTAAGTTAGTGCCTGCTGGTGTGGGGAGGAGGGAAGGAACCCGATGCTTCCTTGACAGTGCTATTCCATATCCCTGTGTCCGGGTGTCCTGCCCGTATGCCCTCTGTCCCCTTCGAACTGCATCTCCCTTTAGTGGGTATGTGGGGATGCAGTTGTGCAGTTATGAGTGTGCAGGAGCCTATTGAAGGAGGCAGGGATATTGTAGTCTGATAGGAAAGAGAAAGGGGACAGAGCGGCGTGGGACAGAGACAACATCCCAGGGGTCATCGGGAGCTGTGTAAGAAGCAGCACATGTGAGCCATGGCAGCTGCTTCTGTGGCAGCCGGGGTGCACAGGCGGGGGGGCTGTGACACCAGGGCTGTGTCCCCAACGTGGCAGGGCCAGGGGGGATTGATGCCCACAGGGTGAGCCCTAATGAAAGAGGATGCGTCCCCTGTACTGTCAGGGCGGTTTCAGCACTGACATTAATCACCAAGGAGGAAAATTAGCAGGGCTGAAAAATGGGTTGGAGACATCCCCTCCGAGGCCGCCCCATGGCACAAGGGCACACCTGTCCCCAGTGGCCCACAGGGGTGATGTCACTACCCACATCAGGTATGGGGTACAAGGCAGTGGGGCACATCATCCCCATGCCCCAAATTCTGTGGCGCCCCAAAAGTAGTGAGCTGGGACATAGGAGCAGTATTTCTGCATTTGCTCACCAGGGGTCTGTAGGCCCCCCCCCACAACTCCCCACAAGCTGAGAGCCCTGCTGATAACACGGGGCCATTAATCAACTGAGGCACTAATTGCAGCACCACAATGGCTGCATCACCTCGCCGTGCTTTTGTACCTCTCACCCTGGCTGGGGCTGGGGCCATCACTCTGCAGGGACACAGACGGATGCCTTTGTCAGTGGGACAGGCGTCAGCCGCCTGCCCACACAGCCCTGAGATTAATGGTGAGACACTTTTGTTGGCCACCACGGCTGGAGAAGGGAGGAGAGAAGTCTGTGGGCCATTGACAGGGTGCTGGGACCCTGCAAGCTCATCAGTATTCGGAAGTGAGGGAGAGCCCTCGAACTGGGCTCCTCAAGGTGATGGGGCTCATGCCAGGAGCCCTGAGCAGACCTGGTGAGATACTGACAGCAGATATCAAGTTATTATCTCGGCCTTTTTCCCAGGAGGATAAACTCCTCTCCCCCTTCCTGCCCCGGTGAACAACACAGACGCACACACAAAAAAAAAAAGTTAAATGAACTCAGTAAAAGAATAAAAAGAGCTCATTTTTCAGGCTTATGTGAAGAAGCTGAGCCAATATCAGGGCCATAAATTAGGGATGCTGCAGGATGGCGGTGAATGACGGCTTCGTTTGAGGGGCAAAGCGCAGTCGTGACAGCCTCCCCTGGCCAAATGGATGGCTTTCCAATACTGCCTGTGCCCCGCCACCTCGCAGGAGGAATAAATATGGGATGGAATGGGACAGGAAGGGACATGGTGGGATGGGATGTAGTGCTAGTCCCTCCTCTGGCCTGGTGCAGCTTTAAGCCACTGCCCAGACCATTGCTCCAAGGTGCCATGGAGCAGAGCAAGGCTATGGGGCAATTTGAGGCTGCTGAAAAAGTTGGAAGGGGGTTGTGGAGACTGTGCTGGTCTAATTGGCTTCAGAGAACCCTGGTGACCCTATGCCCCATAGCCTTGGTGAGGGAGGTGATGCTGGGGGGACTAGGGGTCAGAGTGTCTACAAAGGGTGCTTGAAGGGATTTTGGGCTCAGGTTTCTTGAGGCAGGGCACTGAAGGCCTTTAGGCAGGGGACGCTTCTGGTGGTATCTGTGGGCTTGAGAAGTTTTTTAGGGACTTTTGGGAGAGTCTCTCTTTGTGGGGCTGGGAGAGAAAACCTCTCTATAGAGAGATTGAAGCCGAGTCCTTCCAAAAGTGTTGTGGAGGGGCATCCCTCTTGAGACAGATTGTAAGATAGGTCCCTCTTTAAAGTTTAGATGGGGTCTCTCTTAGTGGTGCTCTGAAAGGGCATTACAAAGTGAGGCCTTCTAGGATGGTCCGAGAGATTCTGCAGATTGATGCTGTATAGGGAGCTCTAAGAATTGGAGAGGGACAACCTTGTCTTAGCCTGTCTGAGGAAGGCATTTGGCCCATCCCACAGTGGCTCCACATCCCAGCTGAGGCCATACCCGGCCTCACTGACAGGTCCCTCAAAGGTGACTCTGTGCTAGCATGTCAGGGTCTCCCCTGCTCTTGCACATGGTGCCACTCTCCCAGACACCCAGGGTTCACGCCTGCAGCCTATTGTGCCTATGGGTGCTCACCCAGGCATGGAGAGATGTGCCTCCCGTTGCGGGTACCCACAGTGGCAGTGGGAAGAAGGGAGGGGCTGCATTCCCAGGCAATAAGGGCCCCTATGGGCTCCCCCCACCCCCTTTTCTGTCTCCTGGGTGAATCTGGAAGGGACACCAGTGAACCGCATCCCCATCATGGCCAAACAAGTGCTGGACCTGTACACACTGTACCAACTGGTGACAGACAAGGGTGGCCTGGTCGAAGTCATCAACAAGAAGATCTGGCGGGAGATCACCAAGGGCCTCAACCTACCTACCTCCATCACCAGTGCTGCCTTCACCCTCCGCACACAGTGAGTGCCTGGAAGTGAAGACAAAGACGGGAACAACCTGCCCTGGGGCACCCTCTGGCTCAGCTGTCCCAGAGCCCTGAGTGGGGTCTGACATGGAGTGCCACAAAAGGGGTGGAGGGCTCTGCCCCTTCCCAAATGCCATCCCCACCCTGGGCCCTCCTCAGCACAGGGCTGGCTGGGAGGTGCACAATGCTGGATCTCATCCTGGCTCTGTCTCTGTGCAGATACATGAAGTACCTGTATCCCTATGAATGTGAGAAGCGGGCGCTCAGTTCTCCCGGGGAGCTCCAAGCTGCCATTGACAGCAACCGTCGTGAGGGACGGAGGCAGACCTTTGGCACAGCACTCTTCAACTATTCACCGGCCAGCACCCCAACCCTGCTGGGCACACCCAAAATACCTCTGCCAGCTCTTAGCATCTCCACACATAGCTGTGGCCAGCTCAGCCATGTGCACAGTGTTAAGAAAGGTGGGTGAGGACCACATCTGCCCTGCAGTGGCTGTCTCTTCCCAGGGGTGGACACTAATCCATCAACGGGAATGTTCCCTATGTGATCTTACCCATTTTGCCTGGGGGAAATAGGAACAACTTTGTTGTTTTAGTCCCTTTCTGGGACTGAGAAAGGTTCCTTTCTTCTGGCTTTGGAGGATGACAAAGCCCAGATGCTGAGGGTGGTGCCTGCCCCGTCCCATGTGCGTAGAATGGAGGTGGCACCAGCTGGGGATGGTGAGGTGGGGTGGCGCTGGGGAGACCCGTTGAGGTCTTTCTGTCGTTGCAGAGGACGGAATGCTGACGGCAGCAGTGCCAGGGCGAATCACTATCCCGGTGGGACTGGCCAGCCACCATCTCACAGCAGCCCAAGCAGCAGCTGCCTCACAGGCAGTGGTGCTGGAGCAGCTGCGGGAGAAACTGGAGACGGGAGAGCCCCCGGAGAAGAGGGTGGCCCTGACAGCGGAGGAGCAGCAGCGGCTGGTACAACATGCACTTCAGCACAACCTCCTGGCTGTGGCCTCGCAGTTCCCCATGAACGTCAAGATCTCCAACCGAGGTAACAACGCTTCAGCTTGGGTCACCTTGCCACAATGTGGGAGCACCTCGGTGGGGCTGGAGAGGAGCATGGATGCCTGGAGGGGTGGGGTCCTTGCTTCTCACTCTCGGACAGGTTCTTGTTTCTGTTTCTCTTTAACACTCATATTGGTATTTCCTTTCCCCAGATGACAGACAGGAGACTGCATTGAACCTGTCCACCAACGGCATTAGCAGTATCAACATGTCAATAGAAATAAATGGAGTTGTCTACACAGGTAAATAGAAGGGCCGCTTGGCCTGTGTAATTGCGGCCGGGAAATCCAATAACTTATAGCCAGTGCCTGGCCAGCAAGTCCTTCTTTCAATCTGATGTCTTTACTATAAAATCCATTGTAATGAAGTGACAGGGTCTGGGGAGTGGGGGCAGGAGAAGGAGGGGGTTGGCAAGAATAGAAATTGGCCCACAGCAGGTGCTAGCAATGAAGGGCCAAAGTGAGGGATGAGCAGTTGGATAGATGGATGGCTTTGGGCTGAGAAGTGAGCCTGCACCTGGAGTCCTCCCACATCGCAGACTCCTGCAGGCAGGGCTTGGATTTGAGTTCACCCTAATCTGGTGTGCCAAGAGGCCCTCCAGCTGGGTGCAGGGGTTGGCTGTTTGCAAAGCGTGGTGTTATGTGCAGGGGAAGATGTTGGGGTGCTTTGCTGGAGCAGAGGATCCTTTAGGTGTCGATGTGCACCTACCTGGCCAAGCAGTTCATCCCATGGCCCCCTGCTCTCTGCCTGCCCCGTTGAGACACCTCTCAATTAAAATCAATGGCTTTTCCTGGAGGACTTAGGTATTTAATGAGTCAGAAAGGTCAGGACTAATCAGTACGTGGGGCTGCCAGCCAAATGGGCCCAGGCCACCCCACAGGCTGCCTCATGTAGGTGAGGACAAGTGAGCTGGGGGAGGCATCAAAGATATTGAGGGGGAGCTGGAGCCCCCATGCTGGGGCTCCCATTCTCACCAGTCTGGGTGCTGGGTGAGATTAGCAGATCCCGGAACCTAACCCTCTTACTCTTGCTTCCTAGGTGTCCTGTTTGCCCGTCGGCCCTCAGCTGCCCCAGCACCTGGTGGAGGGAGCACCCAGACCCGTCTGAACCCCATGTCTGCCCCAAACCCACTGTTCCCACCCTCCTCTCACACCCACACTCCCACTAGCGCCTCACCATAAGACAGATGTCTCCCTACCCTGAAAGCAGCTGAGGGTGCTCAGGGTCTGGGGGACTGAGTTGTGGAACCCAGCTGGGCCACCAAGGTGGGATAGGGGACCCAAAGGTGCCTCTTGCTGCAAGACTGAGCTGTGAACACCGAGGTGGGCCCTTTTGTCCCTTATTCCTGTGTGCGCCCTCTGACTCATGTTCTTTCCCAAAGCACTGCACCCAAATGACCCCCCAATACACCTCCTGCTGCCCTGCTGCCTGGGGCACCCCTTGGGACCTGCATGCTGCATCCCCTACATCCTGCAGCCCCTAAACCCACCTCAATGCACGCGCTGCTGTCCCTGTACACGCCCTAATGTGTACACTGCGTCCCCAGTGCACACACTGCGTCCCTTACACACACCCTTAGTGCCCACATTACGCCTCCATGCAAACACTGCAGGCACAATGTTCTGCAGCCCCTATAAACCATAGCCCCCTATACACTGCAGCCCCTGTATATATACTGCACCCCCTACCCACTGCAGATGCCCCTACCCAGCTTTCCTGCGCTGCCTGGGCTGGCTGCCTCTGCCCTGGGACACTCCCATGGTGGTGGCCTCTCAGCCCCCAGGTCCTCAGCTCAGGGGGCTCACCCTGGGAGGGGGCAAATAATGGGGATATTGGTGGGAATGGTGGGGGTGGAGCTTATTGGGATGGGGCTAGGGTTGGGGGTTAGTATCAGGGCGGGGGTTGTTGTTGGGGGAGGGCAGGGAGGCCCAGCAGAGTCTCCCCCCTGCCCCCAAAGACTGCCCTGATGCCGGGGTCCCCAGCTGGGTGGCAGGGAGACAGCAGGCACTCTCGACTACCTCGTTGGGGCAGGGCGGGTGCCTCTTCCACCCATTTGCACCCCAGGGTGTCCAAGCAGGTGAGCATGGAGCAATGCTCACCTCTACCTCAGCACGGGGGGCTCGGTGTCGCCGGTCTCCTCCCCTGCACTCCCACTACAGCCAAGTGATTCTGTGTATCTATTAAAGGAAATGAACTGCTGAACTGAACCGGTGCTGAGGGTGGTATGTATGACATGGTGCCACCCACCAAGCTCCAGTGCCCAGCCTGGGGGTTCAAGACACCCCCGCAGGCTGTGATATCATGGGGTAGTAGCAGTAGTGGCTGAAGTTTCACAGGCTGCCTCAAGTTTGCCTCCATCACAAGGGTTGCCTCTAATTTTAGAATCTCTTGAGTTGCAGATGGGTGCCCTACACGACCAGAGCCCTCAAGCATGGAAGGGATCAGACTGGGCACCAACTCCAGCTGTGCCAGGCCGTGGGGCTGCCTGGTCCCATAAGCTCCAGTGGTAGCTCACCCATGGGTGGGGATACATTAGTCTGCCCGTGCCAGACAAGGAACATGGACCTGGGGCTGCCAAATCCATGGTCGTGGGGCTGTGAGGTTGCACCTGACGAGATGACAGCAGTGCTGGGTGAGCCTGGCAGCTGGGTAGTGCCCACAGAGGACACAGGTGCCCTAGGTGGAGCTGAGAGGCACAGACACATACATGGATGGTAATGGGTGCATATATGGGTACTCATGGGACAGCACAGGCGTGCAGGGAGTGGGTCACCAAACGCATACACAGCTCACTTGTGCTCCCCTGTACAAACTCGGAGCTGTGCACATTCACGTTGTCACGTGTGTGCGAATGCACGTGCTCGCACGAAGCACTTGCACATGTGTGCAGCCGCCTGTACGTATGAAGAGGCACAGGGGGATCCCATTGGGGCAGATGAAGGCATCCTGGAGGACAGGTCCTGGCACCCACGGGGACAGAAACCCTTGTTTGAAGTGCCCCCTGGGGTCAGATCCAGAACTCTGGGGACATATCCAGCCCTCCAGGAACAGCCCCAGTTCCTCCGGGCCAGCTCCAACCGAGCCCGTCGGGGACACGCCCAGTCCTCCGGGGACAGCCCCAGCCCAAGGGGACAACCCCAGTTCCTGGGGACACCCACAGCCCCCCGGGGACCCACAGCCCCAACCCGGACCCCGAAGCCAACCCGAGTAGTGCGGCCGCTGTCCAGGGTGCTGCAGCAACGCTTCACGCCCCAGACTTGCCCTTGTGGCCAGGGAATGTACGGGCAGAGTGGGGACGTGGAGGATGAGGATGTCACGCTTGGGACTCTTTGGAGACACGGCGTTGACGGAGAACCCTGCGGAGGAGCCTCGATCTTTCAGGACCCCTACAGTCTTATCCCCGGTTTGGAGGGAGGTCTGTGAACGTGGGAGGGAAGGGATGTATGTTTGCGAGTGTGCCCTAAGCAGAGCCTGAGTGGGATTGATGCAGCCTTAATTGGGGTCTTGTGTCCATTGTCACTGCTGTGAAGTGCTGGTCACAGCTCATCGAGCACCAGAGCCCCAGGGAGCCGGGAGGGCACATGCGGGCCCACGTCCCCACTCATTACCGGGCTCAGGGGGTGATGTGTGTTTCCATGCTTCCGGGGGGGGCTTGGGGACACAGCTGCTGTCACCTGAGTAACCAGCCGTGATTGATGCTTGCTTCCCCATGTCCCGCAGGGACTATAATTGGGCAGGAGGGAGGAGATGGAGGATGCAGGGACAAGCCAGCCTCGCAGGAGGAGTGTGGGATTCAGCTTCAGCACTGAGCTGAGGGCAGGGGGTGGAGGCATCAGTGTGCCACTGCAGGCTCCAGGGGTGGGGACAGGACCGAAAGCCTCCTCTCAGCCCCAAGGAACAGGTTGCAACTCTCTTTGCACTGTGCTGGACTGTGGGCAGCCGGTGCTGTGGCTTCAGCTCCATTCCAAGGCTCGGATGGGACTCTAAAGAATGGATGAGGCTGAGCCTGAGTCCCAGGACTGCCCAAGTTTCTCACCTCGGGGAAGTGGGTGATCTGTGCCCCTCCAGCACAGGCGTTTTTTTTATTTGGGCATTGCCCATCACGCTGGGCCCGGTCCACAGTAGAGCTGGTACANCTGCAGCCCCCAGCCCCTTCTGCAGCCCTCGAGCACTTCTGCTAATGAAGCCATTTCTATTTGTCGCCTTTGTGGAACAAAGCTCAGCTCTTCCCTTCTGAAGATCCCAGCTATCGATCCCCAGGAAAAAAGGCAGAGCACGCAGTGCCTCACCTGCTCCTGCTGCCTGAGTGCTTTGCACCGCTCCTGCAGGGTGATGTGGGGGGGAGAAGCGGGCTGCTGGAACATTGGGCCACCACACAGCTCCCCCCTGTTAGGAACACATCTAGAAGGACAAAGATTTTCAGGGCACAGTGGGTTTAGCTTTCAGCAAAGGAGAATGAGAGGGTCCCCAAAGCCACCCAACTCACACTACCATCCATGTTAACAAAGTACTCTCTGTTAGCACATGGTTTTGACCTAAAAGAGTGGCCTAGATCCCTGACTTGGTGTTTCCTGGTGCCTGGGGTATGGCTGTGCAACACCTGGCCCTGTGTTCATTCTGGCACTGCTGAAAGTTGTGTGGGGATGATGGGGCAGTGGCCGTCTGAGCCCTGGGGTGCAGGGGATGTCATCAAGAGGTGCTTTGAAAGTTCAGGGAATAACAGAATCAATAGTGTTGGAAGGGACTTCTGGAGGTCATCCAGTCCAACCCTCCTGCCAAAGCAGAGTCACCTGGAGTAGGTGACACAGGAACTCATCCAGGTGGGTGGAGAATGTCTCCAGAGAAGGAGACTCCATGACCTCACTGGGCAGCCTGTTCCAGTGCTCTGCCAGCCTCAGTGTAAAGTTATTCCTCACGCTGGGGTGGAACTTGTTGTGTTTTAGTTCGTGGCCGTTGCTCCTCGTCCTGTCACTGGGCACCACTGAGAAGAGCCTGGCACCTCTTGGCACCTGCCTTTGAGATGTTTATCTGCATTAAGGAGATCCCCTCTGTCTTCACTTCTGCAGACTAAGCAGGCCCAGGTCTTCCAGTCTCTCCTCACAAGAGAAATGCTTCAGTCCCTGAATCATCTTTCTGGCCTTGGCTGGACCCTCTCCAGCAGCTGCTTGTCTCTCTTGTACTGAGGAGCCCAGAACTGGGCACAGCACTCCAGGTGTGGCCTCAGTAGGGCCGAGTGGAGGGGGAGGATCACCTCCCTCATCCTGCTGGGCACTCTTTTCCTGAAGGACCCCAGGATACTTGTCCCTCTGCAGTTTGGAAAAACTCTCTGAACTTTTCTCTGTGGTGGATGGTGGTACCGTGAATTAATTTCATCCCTCTGAGAAGCCTGTGTAATTGTGCATGCCAGCTGAAGGCAGCGGCGGGGCTGGGCTTGGCTGCAGCATTCCTTAGTGCTTCTCTTCCTCGCAAGCATCACCCGTGGTAGTCGATAGGAGAAAGGTGAATGCGGGCAGATTGGGGCCTGGGGGACAGCCCGCGGCAGCCTCCCGGATTTCAAAGGCCCTGCATCCACATGGACCGCTATATCAATTCCTTTTTAATACATCCCAGCGCCTCTTTCCTGTGAGGACAGTGCCGGAATGAAGCCGCCATCGACCGCCCGCCCGCCCGGGCTGCGGGACGGCCCCTCTGCAGTGCAAATCGCCATCGACCGCCGCGCATCCTCTGCGAGGGGCCCCGCACCCCCGTCCGCATCCCGCCCACACGTCTCCATGGCAACCGCGGCCCTTAGCAACGCGCCGCCATGGGGACCCCCGGAAGTGAGGCGCGGCCGCTTCCGCCCGGCGCGAAGATGGCGGCGGGTGCGGCGGAGCTGCGGCGGCTGCAGTGGCGGCTGGAGGAGCTGGAGCAGCGCGTCGGCCTCGGCGGCGGGGGCTGCGGCCCGAGAAAGGTGCCGGGGGGCCCGCGGGGACAGGCCGGGGGCGGCTCGGGCCGGCCCGGAGGGGCCTAAGTTGCCGCGTCCCGGCGGGGCCTGACGGGGCCCGTCCTCTCCTTCTGTGCCTCTGCAGGTGGCGGAGGAGCTGGTGAAGGTGCAGGTGGCGCTGAGCAATATCGCCGGCAAGAGGGAGAGGATCAAAATCCTGTTTAAGAAAAGTGAGCAGGTCTCGGGGAGGGGGGAAACGGGAGGAGTCTGCGGTGGTGAGGGAGTTCGAAATTCCCCGTGTGATGTTTCGCTGCCCCAAACA
>VXBA01003015.1:0-77694 GCA_013399895.1 Serilophus lunatus | reverse complement strand
CGGTTCCCGGGGCGAAGCGGAGGCAGGTGGGTAGCGCCGGGGCCCCGCGGCAGGAGGGCGGAATTGGCGGGACCTGTTGCTGCCCGGTGCCGGGGGCTCCGTGGGTGTCCCGCTCCGCGGCGGTCCGGGGGTTAGAGGTACCGTGGAGCCCCGTAGCTGGGGCTGTGCCCGACCCGAGTAAAAAGCACCGCCCGGAGCCCCCGCCTGCTGCCACCCGGCCGCTGGCCCCGGTCTGGGTGCGGGACCTCGCAGCGGGGTCCCAGTGTCAGGAAAAGCAGTGGGAGGGTGGAGAGCGGATAGGAGCGCGGCCAGGGCTTCCCGGAGTCACCCTGGGGAGCACGGGGAGGCGGGGTTTGGGGCCGGGATGAGGCGATGGGTCTCCTACTGAGGACCTCTCCAGCTTGGAAGCCCTCGCAGGGGACGCAGACGTCAGCAAGAGCATGGGGTGCTGGAAACGTCCCTCAAACAGCATCTGACTTGGGAGCTGCTGCAGCCTTCAAACTCTAGCAGAGCTCCTCTGGTCGCTGTCGCCTGGGCCCTCCCCAAGGGGCTCGTACAACCTATCCCCTGGTGCCCATGTGATGGTGACTTTCTCTCTTCCAGGTGCAGGAGAGAGAAGAGGGATTCGGATTCCCCTGTCCTGCGGGAGGACGGGAAGCCAAAAAAGGTTCAATCCTTCCCAGCTGTGTGGTGCAGCCCAGGACACAGCTGTGAGCAGCCAGGCTGACGCTGCCCTGCTGCCCTCCTGGCCCCATCCCCATCCCACTGCCAGCACCTCCGCTGTCCCCCTCGTCCCCTGCCAATGCTGGCGGGTGGAGGCTGCATGCTCCATCTCTGCACTGGCACCCCAAGTGTGAGACCGAGCTGTGGGCCCCCCTTTCTCCTGCAGAACAGTGGCCATGGGGGCTGCTCTCTCCACCGGAGCAGTTGTGGCGATTTCTTTTAACTGTGTCATCGCGTTGCTTATCCTCATCCTCTTCCTCATCCTCTGCAAAGCCTGCAGGACCCCCTCGTGTCCCAAGAAGAGTTCAGCTTCCGATGTGGATGAGTCAAGGAATGAAGAGAAGTACCTGCTGCAGCCTTGATCTGCCTGGGCCCTTGGGTTCCTGGCTGTGCCAAAGGAGTTGTGCCAGCCTTGGTTGCTTGTGCTGGGACTGCAGGGCTGGAGGAGGCACCATGAAAGTAAAGGGGACACCAAGCTGCTCACAGGGACTGTGATGGGGGGCACAGTCCTTTGTGTCTCTGTGGTTTTGGTGTATGAAGTTCCTGCAAATGCCCACAGTGATCACGGGGATAGAGAGACAACAGATGGGGATGTGCTGCAGGGACAATCATGCAATCATGCCTGTCCTCCCAGTGGCCAGCGAGCACACCAGGAGCCCTGTGCCTTCCCTGTGCACTCCGTGCTAGGGAAAAGCCTGTGGGCTTCTCCCCGGCACTTGTGGCCTGAGACAGTGACCACCACATCTCAGACCTGAGCAAGGCCAGCTGGGGACTGAGAGGGGGGAGGCAGCAGGGCTGGCACAGGCACTTTTTCCCAAGCAGGCTGGCTGCTCCTTGATGGGATATGTCCCAGGAGACCTGAGCAGCCCTGGCCCTGCTGGTAGAGCGAAGTGTTACCAGTCCTGATGTTTGGGGGTAGCCTGCATTGCTGTGTGTCCCCATCCTCAGGAGGACATTTGGCACATATCTGCCCAAGCAGCCAGTTTGATGAGGCACAAGAGGGTCTGCATGGTCTGCTTGATCTTTCCCAGTCTGTCTGTCAATCCCCTCCTGCATTAGCACTAACACTGCTGGGCGAACAGCCCTTCTCCTCACTGGGTGCATGTCCCTGCCTTCCCTCCTGCCAAGGCCAGTCAGTGGGATTTGACCTGCCTGTGAGCACGAGATGTGCCCTCACTGGCATCCCCATCCCCAATGACAGCAACCTGGGGTGGCTTTTTCCTGGGGAGGAGGGAGACATGGGGAGACGAGAGTGCCTGGACAAACAGCATTGAAGGTTCTTTGACCCCAACTGTTCCCTGGGGATCACAGTGGCTCTGTGGGGAGGGATGCTGGTGGTCTGGCTTGTCCTCAAGCCTGGCAGCTGCAACCCCTGCCCTGCCAGCAGGTGCCGTGGGTTGTGGAGGGCTCTGCCTTGCCTATCCTAGAGCCGAGCAATAGCCACGGTCACCACTGGCACAGCCACTGCAATAAGGGGACAGAGGGGTGGGGTGGGAGGGACGCTGGGCAGGGTCCCTGCTCAGGCTTGGCTATGCCTGGCAGAGCCTACGGTTCCTTTCCGTGTCAGGTGTAGCTAACACATCCCTTTGCAGCCTTGTTTTTACTAGACTAATAAACCAATTGTAGGACCCAGGTGGTGTCTCTGAGCTCTACCCAGTGCCTGAAAAATTTGCGGGAGGTGGCATGTCCTGCTAACCTGCAGGGCTGAGGAGCCCTAGGGATCGTGGCTGGCATTGCTGGAGGAACTGTGGGTGCGTAATGATGATAAAGAAGGGCTCATGTCTACATCCATCTGTGGGTTTTAAATGCCGGGTGAGAAACCTGACGGGGTGTTCCATGCACACAGCATGTCTGCCTGGTTGTGGGGGCAAGTGGATGTCAGCCGGGAGCACTCCCCAACCTCTGTGCCAGAGACACCGCTGAGTTTCCAGGCTGTGACCTTGCGTTACAGGGATGCTTCTGAGGAACACAGGGCAGCTGGGTGGATGGACGAGACCTGCCACCACACTTGTTTGGTGGGAGGAGCGCCTCTGGTCCCCAGACCCGGGAGTCCTGCACGAGGATCCAGCGGTGACAGCCTGACGCTCGCTGCTCATCAGCATGCGGCGAGGCCACCGCGGCTCCTGCTGCCACCGCAGCCTCGCAGCAGCTAATCCTCTGCCGCACAGCGCCGGAGCTGTGGGAAGGCTCTGCAAACGCCCAGCCATTCCCGCAGGCACCAGCTGGGCAAAGGCGCCCCAGCCCCGCGCTGAGGCCCCTGGGGAGGGGGGAGCTGTGAGCCTCCCGCAGCTGGTGACCGGCAGCTGCTGCGAGATGCTGTCTGGAGGGATGGCACGTCTCCCACGGTCATGCGCCAGGTTTCCGGCCACCCTCTGGCTTAGGCTGCCGTCCCAAAATCCAGGGGACCACACAAATGCCTGTGGGGGCTGCAGCTCAGCGCTCAGTCTCTCTGGCCACCGCTCACACGGTGGGACTGCCTGCCATGAAGCTGCAGCCTTGCAGTTTTCTTTGGGCTGCTGGGACCAGCCCTCGCTTGCCCTCCCATAGGGATCTCACCTGGTGCAAGCCCCATCAAGGGCAGGGGATGCCGAGGGCCATGTGGCTGCAGGAGACTGAGTGCGGGGAGACACGACTGAACACCACAGTTCTCCCACCACCTCCTTTTATTTGTCCGGGGACAGAGGCAAAGTATTCCTGTTGTGCAAAAAGTGGGCGGCGCGGGCCCGTGGCTTGCATGCCAAGTAGCCGCCGATCAAAGCCGAGCTTGTTCGGCCGGCGGCTGCCGGCCGAGCCATCATTCCGCTTTCTCATTTCCCTGCCTTGCTCTCCAGCTCTCTCAGCGCGCTAAGCAGCTTCTCCAGCTTCTCCATTTCCTCCTCAGGAGTCATCTTAACCTTCTGGCCTTTCTTTTGCTGCAAAGAGAGCAAGCAAGCAGGACAGAGCTGTGAGAAGGGACGACCCTTCCTCTTCATCTGGGGATGAAGAGGAGTGCGGCAGATGGTGGGCTGTTGGACTGCTGTGTCCCCAGCTCTCACCCCTCACCGGAGGTCGATTCACAGGGGGATGCACCTGCCTCTCTCCATATTTCAAACTCAAAGTGCCACGATGTGTAAAAGCCTCTGCAGGCTGGGGAAGGACATTAAGGAAGTGTTTGGATGGGAATGGGAATGGACCTGTTGTGACTCAGGTCGTCTTCTGCCTCCCTCTTCCCAGACCTTCTCAGCCTCGTGGGACTAAACCACCCCCTAAGCCCTCCAGCTATTCTCCTGAGCACTGGGGAGGTGCCAGTCACTTAAGATTCCTAGGGTAGGAACAGCGATGTAGACATCCAAAACAGTCCTACCATGCCCACCCAATTCATGTAGATGCAGAGGCAGCCACAGGAGCAGGGATCACCCCTTCTGCACCCAAATGACTTTTCCCAAGACGGCCGCTGGCTGCTAAGAGCCCATAACCCAGCAGGGAGAAGTGAGTCAGAGGACTGTTAGTTCTCCTGCCCCTGGACAACCTGGAGTGTCCCACGGGAGAGCCCTGTGCCTCACTGCACACTGCTGTGCCAACCCTGACACGTGATCCAGTGTGGGCAAAGATGACAAGCACTTCCTACGGTCCCCCAGCTCCTATCCCAACCCTCCCACGGGCTCCCTGCCTGGGTGCTAAAGCAAACCAACAGCATCTTGAGAGCAATCACAGAGAATGAAGGAAATAACCTGTCCAGTTCAGTCCTTGCTTGTTTGGGAGCAGCAGGAGCTTCCAGGCCTGACAGGGGATGATGCCCCTGCTGAAGGAACAAGAGCTACTCAGTGCTTGGAGCATAACAAGTCCCACCACTGTTGTGGGCTGCAGCATCAGTGCACTACTTTCACCAGAACCCTGAGGCTTCGGGGAAGTCACAACTGGTTTGGGCCCTCCAGGTTCATATCATGTCAGACATGGCTGCAGCAGAGGAGTTTTCCAGCTTGCATTCACCCCACCAAGCCCTTCTGCAGCTGAGCATCTACTTGCGGGGGTTCGTCCAAAACAGCATCCCCAGAGTTGCCACTTCCCATCACAAAGTGCTACCTTGCACTCACAGCCTTCCCCTTTGCCAGCCTATTGGATCTTGCCTTGCCTCTGGATTTGGGAGGTTGCCCCTTCTTTGGGACTGGCAAGCGCCTCTGTGCCCAGCATGGCTCTGGACACCCCAGAAAGCTGCTGCCAGGCACAGGTGAGCAGGAGGGCTGGTACACAGTCTGGCAGGAGGGCTCGGGAGGGGTGGCAGGGTGTCCCCAGTCCTGTGGCAAAGGGAAGGGAACATCACTAACCAGGCGTGGAGGCAGCCTGTGACAAACTGCTGTGCTGGCTCCTCTCAGCATCCCCAAAGCACAGCCTCTGCTCTCTGTGCTCTCAGAAGGTCAAGGGAGCAGCACTCAGCACTGGAGGAAGGAGGTTGCCAGCTTTCTTCTCTCCCTACTTAGAACAGATCAATTCTCCTCCCACAGAATCAGCCCCTCTAATGGCCCTGGGTGCAGCAATTAGAAACACATACCTTCTTTTCAGCACTGGAAGAAATGCCAGTGCACTACACAGGGAAAGGAGCAACCCTGCATGGATTTCACTATGTTTCTCTACCAAACACAGGCATTGCTGAGTGATGACAAACTCCCAAGGGGATCCCTGTGGTTTTGCCTTGTCCCAGCTCAGTACAAGCTTGATGGAGCTGAGGTTTCCTAAGCTGCTGGAAGACACCGCTGAGATGAAAGTAGCCCTGAGGGCAGAATGGGGATATTTGCTCCCAAGAAGACAGCCCTCCTCCTGTCTGAGCACTGAGATAGGCCAAGGTTTCATTTACTGAATCCCTCGATTTCATTTTGGGATAGTACTGGTTTGTACTGATGCCAACAAGTGAGTAACGCCCTGCATGGCTCTGGTCTGGACACTGTGAGTGACCTTTGTACTAAAGGCCCACAGTGCAGCTGAGCATCTCTCTGACAAGAGCACTGGGATAAATACAGATGCTCGAGGTATTTCAGGACTTAGCTGTTTCTACAGAAGAGCTGCTTTGCTGTCTGACACCGTTCAAAACCCTCCCTTTGGCACCCTGCATCACTCACAGCACTCCACACAGGCTGAAGAGGCAGCTGCTTTGCTCACATGGGAAAAGGAGATGCGGAAGCCACCTGCTATCAACCTACCTGCAATCCCAAGTCCTTTGCTCTCCCCACTCGTACAGTCATCAGGGAGGCTCCCTGACTGATGCCCTCCAGGTAGTAACACTGTGTCTAAGCCTTGCTGAAGTCACAGGCCTCAGGCAAGGCTCAGCTCCTAGTCACCAAGCTGTCCCTAGAACTTTGACTTTCACACTGGCTCAGCTCCTTTGGTGCTTCTGAGCACGCTGCAACAAAGCCACACGCAAGCCTGTAATGAGCCGTAACTGAACCAGAGCCCTAATTTAACGCCACATAACCAGGCAAGCGGATGACACAGGGAACAAAAATTGTAATGTCCTTTTGGGGGCACTGGAATGGAAAGTTTTCCCTTATTCTGCCATCTGCTTTTCCTGGGGCTCTTCTGCATGTGAACTGGCTAGGCTGCTGCAGGCTGGCTGATGCTTTTACCACAGCACCATGGGATCTGCCTGGATGCACATGGCAGCTTTCTACAAATCCAGGGGCTTCGCATCAGGCCTCTGAGCAGCAGAGGACCAGAGCTGTTGCAATTTCCCAGAGCACAGATGATGCAGGGAAGCATCACCTCCACACATGGCTCCCAAGGGGCTCTTCCTCCCAACAAATGCCACAGCCAGGTGTGGAGAGGGCACTTGTAGGGCTCTGCCACCCTCTGCATAGCTGAGCCTGTTCTCCACCTACATCCCTGCTTATATCACATGCATAGGGCTCATCAGGAGCTGAGAGGGAGCCAGGGCAGAACATGCTCCCCATGGAGCTATCAGATGCTGAGTTGAGATTACATGGGAGGTCTATCCCTGAGGAGCTCTTCGAATGGGTACTAGAGCTGCTCACAGCAGCATTTGCATCAATTTTATTGTTAACAGTTTCCAACAAGAGAGAAAAATGCTGTTGGCTCAAATGGTGATGAGGGACATGGCAGGAAAGCTCATGTCAGGGACAGAAAAGGTGCTGCATGGGTATAGCCTCTGCCCTGCTGATGGACCATGACCTCAGGGAGAGGACAGGGGAAAGAGATGCCATGTGTATGCCCATGCTGCTTTGTTTGTGGCTGGGTTCCTCACCACTCTCCCCCTCCCTTTGCCTTATGCCTGGATTCTTCTCTGTCTCACCAGGTAGGGAAACTGAGGCGCGGGGCTCCTGGCCCTACGGGAGTGTGCAGACCTTTGATGGTCTTCTTAGCCCCAAAGTGAGTCTTGACACTGGAAGTGAAATTGGAGGTGGAAGATGACTGAGGTGGAATCCCACAGGCAAAAGTGGAATGGCAACAAGGACAAAGATGAGGACAAGAATGAGGAGGAGGACTGGCTGCTTGAATATCCCAGATCCATCTCCCTTGGGAGCCCCAGCCCCACCCCTTTTTATGCTGGCATATACTGAACTCTGCATTCAGGATATGGACTCATTTAAACTGGATTCCTCAGTCTTGGCTGATGTCTTCATTCCCTAGTTGAACGGTATATCACTGAGTTAATAAAACTCTCCCATAAAAGCCGTGATACTGGCACTTTTCAGCATCCATTTTTTTCCTGATGGTGGAATAATCATAAAACATCTGCTCTAAAGTTTTGATTAAACAAGGCAAAACATGTTTATATTTTAAAGTACCATGGAAGTCAACCATGCTGTCATGTCTAAAATCCCTATGACTTCCCTGAGAGCAAAGAGGTTCTTTTCACCTGCTGAGTCTTGGCCAAGGGGCACAGACCTGTCTCTACCCTGTTATTGTCATGACACTGATGCCATTCCTTACAGTAGAGGATTTCTGAACACAATCATGCTGGAACAGGATCTAACCATTTTACAAAGCAGCCCAGTGACCTAAGGCACCATCTTCCCATGCAAAAGGGTTTTTAGCTACTACAGACTGATTTTGAAGGAGGTGAGAAGCTTCAAGAAGTCATCCAAAACTACTGCCTAAACTCCTCATTCTCATTGTCCTTAGTGAGAAGGGGCACACAGCCTGTCAGGTCTTCAGAGGTGTGGTTCTTCTGGAAAAGATCTTTTCTTGTTCCTTCTACTCTTCTCAGGGATAGGTTAAGGTGATGGCTCCAGGGTAAGGGCTCCTCCATTAGCAAAACACACTAGTTTCTGGTCCAGTGAATTCAGCGAATGAAAGCAAAGATGAGGCTTCCCTGAAAGCCTTCCTTGTTTGGGAAGACCAAGGAAACCCAAATTCCTTCATGAACACAGCAAAATTTTCCTCACCATCTCCCTGGGCCACTAACCAAACATGCACCAACAGGAGTGTGGTATGACCCGTAACCCAAAAGCCTTCCAAACCTATCCCATTGAGGTCCTACTGCAACCCAGTGCTATTACAAGCTGTAGTAATGCTGAGCTGGGGATGATGTCTGTGCCAGGACCACTTCTGGGCTCTGAAGGAGCCCTTTTACACACAGTGGCAACATGCTTATCAACGACAGAGTGCCTTGAGTCACCCTCACAGCCTGATCTGATAGCATTGCTCCTGGCCCATGGAAGGATTAACTGACAGACTGGAGATAAGGATTTAGGCTTATTTTCCTACCGTTTTGGAAATAAATGATGCAGGAAATGTTCTTGCAGGGAATAAAACCAGCAGAAAAGCCCAGGGGATGGCTGGGTCATTCAGCTGCACCGGATCATTGGCCTCAAACATGCTCTTACTTCCACCATCATCCAGCTCTGGACTCCAAAACATGAGCCCAGGGAGGCCAGAGGGGGAAGAAACCACCTACATATGCCGACGCTGCTATGTTTGTGGGCAGATTCATCACTACCACTGAGCTGTGCAGCTCAAGGCAAGGACCCTGCTTTGCTCCAGCCCACATATTGACTCAGAGATCTTGGCCAGGATCTGCACTGGACCATGCCAGGGCATAGCAGGACAGAGAGCTCTCAGGGCCCCAAGTGACCTGCCTTTCCTTGTTGGAAGTTACCAGTGAAGCCACTGGAACTGGGTAAGTCACAGTGCTAAGACCAGTCTGCAGCTCAGCAGCACATTATCTGCTAGAAAATACATGAGAGCAAAGGCCAAGATATCCAACAACCAGGAAGTGCAAACAAAATTTGACCAGATCTGGAAGTGGCTGGGAACATCATTGGTAATAAACCAGAAGGAACTGGGTGAAACTCAAGGGGTCACCTGTACCTAAATGGTGAGTACCTGCCTACAGTATGCCACAGGGGTGGCTGGCTTACAACACCCACGGGAGAGGGGAGAGAATGCAGGAATAGATGGGCTCTGCCGCAACAAAGAGTCAGTAGTACTTCATGACCCTCATCCATGGCTTTCAGGGAGGACAGCCATCATCACAGCTCTGTGTTAGCTCTGCCAGAGACTGTCTGGGACTCCACATCCTTGCTCACCCCCACCAGAGGAAAGGGAAAAGTTGAGCACACAGCAGGAGCTGTTCCTTGAAGAACGTTCCCTGTTCTTGCTAACTCTAGACCCATGAGCACTGTCTCTTACAGACCACTAATTTAGGCACCTAAATATAGCCGTAAGACCACATTTAGCATGAAAACTGCAGTGAACAAGGCCAAGCTGAGCACACACTGGGCTCATAGCAGTCTCCACTGCTCCTCTGAACTGAACATTACAATGACTTGTTACCTCCTCCTGAATTTATCCCTGTACCTGATGCAGAAACTAAAACCATTTTAAACAGTTGGTCTTCTGCTTTTTCCATTGTCTGACACTTACAGGTTCAAAATAGGGATTAGGAAGCATCAGCAACAGGGTCTCAGGATTTTTCCAGCCCTGAGGATAATTTGCCTATACTCTAACAGTGTGTATGTGTATGAGACGGTGGACAGCTTTCTTTTGGGCATCATGAGCCTCAGTCACCGAGACAAGCCAACAGCAGCCACCTCAAATGGAGCAGCCTGTTGAGAACATAAACTCCACACAAGGATCCTGGAAAAGATTTTCAGTCATATCAATTAACAGAATCGGTACAATGCACCGAGGAAAGTCACTGTGTGCTCAGTGTGCGAGGTAATTGCCCTGTCCTGACACACAGAGTCTCATAAAAGGGTCAGAGTGGAATAGAAAACCCAAAAGCCCAGGGCATCCTGATGATGCAAACCATCCACATCTGCAGCACTTCTTTACTTGGGCTGGCAGCCTTGAAGTGAGAGGCTCAGGCATACAGAGCACCCACAGGCATGTACATCAAACCCATCCAAAGGGGCAAAATCAAGGGGATACCTGCAGAGTGCAGTGACCCTGGCAGCCTTAAGCTGCAGCCTTTGATGCCAGCTGGCAGGCAGTCCCATCAGCCATCCAGCAACATTTCTTTTGCACTCAGCATCTCTTTCTCTTTTTTTCTCTCTTACTTCAGATTTACTTTAGCATTTTTGCATGCCAGCTCAGTAAACTGTTACGGATTAGAGTTTAATAAAAGCAATCAAGCATGTGTGTGAATATGCAGCTCCTGCAATACTTGGGTTCTGCTGTTATCTCACAGAGCATAGCATCTCATGAGACAGCACTTACCGTTTTATGAACAGTGTATTTTAAAAAGTTGCAATTGTTCTCATACCTCTTTCTCTGGACATCACTGTTAATATACACATATCCATTTTGATCACCTTTTAACTGTTGTGTCATCTCAACAACACATTCTTCTGTGTAGTTTTCATTTAAATCACAGAGTCACCTGGGGCAGAACTAGGAGGAGTTAGTCCACTAGTGCACCCGGGTCCATGGTGGGAGCAGCTGACAGATGCTTGTTCAGCACTTGACCCAGTCCTTGAGGTGACCAGCACAACATGCCCTAAGCAGTGGATTGTCACGCTCTGCTCCCATGACCTGCATGGCCATTTCTTTTGCAAAGTCCTGGGAATGGTGCTGCCATTCCTTGTGACGTCTGCCAGCATGTCCCTCTTATACCCACTAAAACCTTCTCCCTAAGCCTTTTCCTGCCATCTCATAACCTCAGAGGGCTGCCTTCCTTACTGTGCCAGCCCAGGACCTCTTTGGGAGTGCTCAACTCTCTCATCTCCCTGTTTCCAGCCTCTCAGCTGGCTATACTGTCCTTGCTGCTCCTCATGTCCTTCAACCCTGGTTCCCCAAACTGGAGCTGAGGCCTTTGCACCATTAAGCAGTGCAACAGGGTCAGCTCCTGTGTCCTGCTCACTCCTCTCTTGCCTGTGCTCTCCAGTAAATCTCTGCTGTGGCAGGACACTATTGGCAAGTGAGTTCCTCTTCCGTTCACTTCCTCAGTCAGTTATTCCAATCTCCTTTCCCCCTCCTTCTGTTTACCTCCATCCTCACCGAAATGTATGCTGTTTACTCCAGACTGTGTCTCCCGTTTGCCATAGATTAAATGACTTGCACAGCTTCTGTCCACCTGCTGCATAGGAAACACTCAGGCAAATGATAAGTGCCACACAAGCACTCCTAGGCCTGGGAAGCAGATACACTGTAAGCCTGGACGATGTGGGATGTCACACTAAGTCCCATCAGATATGACTGAGTTATGCTGCAATATGCAAATCAGGGCTTAAAGGGGGTCAGCAAGAAACTGGACACAGGAGAAGCATGGAAAATCCTGCAGCTAGAGCTGCTGCTCTTCCCTGGGATTTCACGCTGTAAGAGCAGCTGACAAATCCTTTCCTGCCCCACAGACTGACAAGGCTCAGCTGTATCCCACCACAGTGTCCCTTTGCCTTGGGAGCTCCTGAGCTTTGCTAGTGTCAGTCAAGCCCTGGAGAAGGGCTTAGCACAGTGCTGCTCTGTGGAGAATGCTTGTTATTGCCTGTTGAGACATCTCCACTCTGAGCCCATGTATCCTGGCAGTGATGCTGAGGTTGTGTAACAACACCCCCCCCCTCCATGTTCAACGACTTAACAGCTTTGGACTGTCCGTAAAGGTCTGAGTAAGAGCTGTACAGAGAATAGGGTTCATCCTGGTCTGACTGCAAATGCAAGGCCTGAGGACTGGAAATCAGGAGCAGAACAGGATAAAACAGAACTTATCTAACAGTCAGAAGTAGACAGAATAAAACAATGCAGGAGAAGTCCAGAAATGTGCTGAGAAGCAGCTCAGGGAATGCTTCTCTGGGGCACAAAGAAGCAGTGTCTCCCATTTCCTTATGGGAAACATTGCCAGCAGTGTGCTGATATGCCCTCATCCGACCAACAGCTGCTCTGCAGAAAGCAACCCAGGGTAGACCTGAATATTGGCCCCTTGGCACACAGGGGGATGGCAACAGGTCTGGAGCTCGGGATACTTCTGTCCCACAGGCAGCCCCAGGTTCCATAAGCACCGGTGACCTCTCCCTACCTGTGCCTTGCTCTGGCCCTGCCACCTCGGAGCAATGGGGTCTTCTGGCTGCTGTCTGGAGGCAAAGATGAGGTGCAGCCTGACTAAAAAGCAAATCTAGTGTCTGTGTTCACGTAAGCTGTCCGGGCAGGAGGCAGCCAATTATAACAACAATCCAGTGTTAAGATGCTGATCTGGCTCCAGGCCAAGTCTTTGTACTTAAGCTCCTTGACATCCTTTTTAGAAAAGCATTATTAAAATCTAATTGCTTCATGCATATATTGCTGGTTTAATTATAACAGAAGCAGAAGAGAGATGCGAGCAGTAATCAATCTCTTTGATGCTAATACATGTCTGAAGAAGGAAGCAGCTATGGGCAAAGCCAAGCCAACATAATCTATGGAAACCAGAGGGAGATATTCCTAGTGATTGTCCATGCTGCCAACAGCACAGCCTCATTGTGGATAGGGGTGGCCTCCCTAAAGCGCCCTTTGCTTTGAGACACTGACTAGGATGCTGGACCTGAACTCATTTTACATGTTCACTGCTGTGTCTCTGTCGCACCAATATGTAATTACTTCAGAGCCACAGACCAGTTAAACCCATCTGCTCAGCTGGCTGCTGAAACTAATGGATCTTCTTTGCAAGAAAGTAATGCAAAAACAGAGGCACACTGTGAAGGAAACAATGTAGAAGTCATTAAGGTCTTAAGGTAAGCACTTCCCAAGGTAATCTCTCCGTCTCCCAACAAGTCTCACGAGTACTAAAGATGGAACAAGGTTAATCAGGAGCTGACATTCAGCAAGAGAGTGGCCAAGCTGGCAGAACAAACTATGTGACAATTAATAGCAGATTTAAGGACTAGGGGGAACCTATTAGCAGAGGTTAACTGAGGCTGATGTGCATCCTTAACATTAAGTGGACAGACCCACTACAAAACAATTCTTCCCCAAAAGGGGTGTCAAGCACTGGAACAACCTGCCCAGGGAAGCTGTGGTGCCACCATCCCTGGAGGTATTTAAAAGACACGTAGATGTGGCACATGGGGACATGTTTTAGTGGTGGGATTTGCAGTGCTGGATTAATGGTTGGACTTGATGTTCCTATAGGTTTTTCCCAACCTAAACAATTCTATGATTCTGTCATTAAGAGAAGAACAGTGACACAAAGCCTGCCACCTTAGTGAGGTTGAAATCCTCAAGACAACGCCAAATGTGACCTGATCCTTGCCCAGCTCATTGTGTTGTTGGATATGGCTGGGGCAGTGCTGCCAGGCAAACAGCCAGCATTCCTCCTGGGGACCCTTAGAGGAGGTATCTCCTTGATGGAGATCTCAGAGATTTTGTCACATCTGCATACCAGTTTCGGCTGCAGATTCCCTCAACATAGTCAGATCATCATCTCAGGAGGGGTTATTTCTTCCCAAACTCTTCTGTTTCCATTCTGATCTGACCCCAGGCACCAATTCTCCTGGTATCGCCCTGGTGTAAGGAAATCCCTGAAATGCAGATATGTTGTCAGGCTGCAGGTGTGGGGGGAATTAATAAAGATTGAACAAGAAGCTGGTGATGCTTTGAGAGTTCTCAAGGTGATAACCAGAATTGTTCCTCTCAACTAGCATGAAGGAGATGCCTAAAATGACCTAGAGCAGTGGTGGAAGCAACTCATTTGTAGAAATCATGTCGCCTCACCCCCTTGTATCCCACTGCTTCTTCTGCAAAACAGTTCACCACATGCATCCTGCATGTACAGTGCTGGGAGATGCAGACACCACAAACACCAGTGCACAGAGGTTTCTCCAGGCCCTTTGCTCACCCTGCTCTGCGCCCTCACAGCAGGAGAAAGGTCAGCATCATTTGAGAGCTGGGTGAGACACAGCCTAGCAGGGGATAAGCACATCATGCAGCCACATGCCTGGCACTGTGCGAGTGCCTTGGCATCTAGAACAATCTGGGAAGAAGTGTTTTCATAGCTGGCAACCAAGCAGGAAATAAAAGAAAAACAGAAAGGGGGCACTTGTGCTCAGAAAATTAAATCCAAATTTAGTTTACAGTAATTATATTTTCATTAACACTCTATTTGCCATAAAGATGCCTAAAATCCCTAAGTGAGAGCTGCAATTGCTCCAAAGGAAAGAAGAAGGTAACTGAAGAAAAAATGCCAGCTTCCCCCTAGCCTGCAAAATCCTTAAGAAACCTGGATCACTGTGAGTGCTTATTGTTTGTCATTTAACTTCCCCAGCAAGCATCTCTAAATGGGCCAGAAATCCAGTGGGAACAGCAGAGAACCTGTAACAGAGTGGATTCATTCCAAAAATTCCTGATTTAACCATAAACAAAGGCAACCTTTCCTATATGATGATCTCAAGCCTGAATGCTACACGAGACAAATTCTCACCTCACTCCTTGCTGAAGTCACACTGTGTGGCAGGCATGCGATCACTGCCTAAGCTGGGCTTGTTAACATAATTCTAAGTCTTTGGACCACAGAAACTAAGTTCAGGCTCTGCACCTAGGCAGAATCAAACACAGCAGAGACCAGCCTGGGCAGGTGGTTTTGGTACTTTGGAAAGGTCTTCACTGAATTCAATTTCTTGATTTCAGTCCATATCCCCAATGTTTCAAGGTCATGTGGAGATCAGCTACAAAGCCTTTCAAAAGGTCCTTGCGACCTCCATGCCACCAGGTCCTTCCAAGACTTTTTAAGTGGACTCTGCTAGATCAACCAAGGAATGAATGAGAAATTCGAAATTTCTCACCCTAATGCCAAAGAGGACATGAACCCTCCCTCCCAAATAAATTTGCAGACTGCTCTAAGATATCATCACAGTTATTCCACTGATAATTGGTCTTTTGGGGTGATTTTTGAGCCTGTTACGCTTCCCTGGCAAAACTTCTGCAACTTCCTAGCTTAGCTCAGACAGGCACTTGTCATGTGGCTTGGCATCAAAAGGAAAGTACAGAACCACAGAACAGGTTCCCTCAGGAATGACAGGTAAAGCCAAGGATGTCTACACGGGCTGAGGGTGAGAACCACATTCAGCTCTTGTGTAATTCTATAGCATAAGAGTAGCTGTCAGCCTAGTAAGCAGCCCAAGTGTTTGATATTTCCTGTCATACAACAGATAGAGTTTCAGCAAATTTTCTCCAGAAGGCTGCAACACCGGGAGGCACTTCCAAGCCAGAAGGTGCTAATTAAGAAACACTAGGTGAGTGTTACTGAAAGAAGCTGAGAGAAGTGAGAGGAAGTGAAGAGGGTGAACCCCTCTAACCTCTTGTTGCCAGCCCTATGTGCTATGTCCTTAGTCACTGGAAAAAAGGAAAGGAACTTTCTAGGAGGCAAAGAAATAAGATGAAGAGATAGATGATGGCTCAGTGCTTCTGTTCTCTGTCTCAGTGATGAAAAACAGATGAATGAACAGATGAAAGAGGTGTTCATTTTCAGCTAATGGATAGGAGAGTTCCAGTTTCACCTATGTAAAGTGAGACAGATGGCAGCTAAAGGGCTGAACCGAGGTGTTGATAAACCAGACTGAGTTCAGCAGAGACTACCAAGATTTTTGATGGCTGGAGGATTTGTACTGAGCAGACACTAAGGGTGCTGGGCTTGTTCAGCCTATAGAAGAGATGGTTTTGGATGACCTAACAGGCAGCTGCCAGCACCCAAGAGGAGGCTATTGAAGACAGGGATGGATGCTTTACAGGGGTACACAGCAGGAGAATGAGTCATAACAGCCATAAACAGAAACAGGAAAGGATTCAACGTTACAGAAGAAAGTTCTTCTCCACAGTGACAGTTAGTCATTGGAACAAGACTCCATAGTGCCTGTGAGATCTCCAGCCCTGGAAGTTTTCAAGAGAAGCTTAAGCCCTGAGCAACCTTGTCTGATCTCAGGGCTGTACCTGCTCTGAGCTGGAGGGTGGACTAGAGATATCCCAACAGTACCTCCAGGCTGAATGTACCTGTGGCTCTGGAACCCCAGGATGTTCTTCATCACCAAGTGTAAACTGAAGGGTGAATCTTGTAGCAAACAGCATTTCTAAACAAATGTTCTCTTAACCATGTATTGCTTATAATGTCAGGACCAGTGCAGAGCAATCCAGCCCTCAACAGGAAAATTTCCAGGTCTTGGAGAATACTAGCATACTGTAAGAGGGGACTAGTTGCCTAGTACCCTCCTCCCAGGGCATCTAAAGTCTGAGGAAGCTGCATAGACCAGTTTGAATGTTGGTATTAGAAGGGCAAAGAGAGAAAGAGGGTCCCTCAGTGAAAAATGACAATGAGGCAGCACTGGGACAAACCAATGGAGAGAAGAAATCTGAGGCAGATGGTGATAGGACCAAGGAGGAATCTGGACCAGAAGCATGGAAGCTCTGGCACCATGGGGAGCAGAAAGGGAGGATTGTTTCCCCATGCTTACCAAGAAGTGGAAAACCTGACAAAAGAAGGGCATTTATTTGAGCTTCCTGCTCTGTGATTACCTCTTTATAAAAGCTATGATTCTCTCTCTGCAATGCTACCAGTTTCAGTAAGACTGAAAGTAGATTTAATAGATCTTTAAACCCAGAAATAGCCATAGTTATTCATACAGCTTGAGTGAGTAACCTCAACATACCAATGACTCTTTGTGGGACTTAAACACATCTTTCACTAAAATACAAGGTGTTTTGACCTGAAGGAGATGTAGACAAACTAATGCCATGCTAAATACGTGTGCTTGAGTCCTTGTTTCAGTTTGGTCAGTTGCCAAATCCCATTATATCTCTTTCTGCCAGTTTTAAAGAGCCTTCCACCATTGTGAATCCCTTCCCATGTAAGTGCTTTTAGGCTGAAATCAAATTACTTTGTTAAAATATATATATTTATATATTATATAGAATTGTATTATATACTGTATAATATATATATGGTATTAGATATATAATGAAGCTTAATTTACTTGTGAGGTCATAAAAACCTCCTGGAAGGTATGTTTCCCAGACCTTAGGTCAGGCCTCCTGCTCTTTCCAGATTTAGTTTCCATTTTCTATCAATCAATCAATCAATCAATCACCTCCACTGCATTGTCAGCCCTGGATGTGTGCACTGCAGCTGGTGATGGATGTGCTGATGCTGCTCCCAAACACGGGGCTCTGTTTTCACTCCTGCTCTGAATTACCCCAGTGAGGCAGCCAGTGTTTGGCTTGGTGTTCCAGTGTCATGCTGGGAGTTCAGGCTTTCCTTTACAACCTTCAAGCCTCTTCAGCATCCCCAGTTCTGGATGCAGCCCCAAAGCTGCAATGGTGGTTTGTGGGGGATTTATATCCATCTTGTGCCACCTTGATTCTGGCCATGCTCTGATGGGCATTGCTAAAATAACACTGTGGTACTGAGTCATCTGGGTTGGCCTCTGAGACCACCTTACTGGCAGCGGCATCTACTTGGCAGCACCACTCACACCTGACACTGACAGAACTATCAACAGGAGCTGGATCACAGAAACACTTCACTGAACCTTGCCAGACGCATTTCTGTTCCTTCCTAGTTACCTTTGAAGATCTGCTGGTCCCAGCTCCCTTTAGCTGAATCCATGCAGGTGTTTTGTAGTGCTGCTTCTTTTAAACAGGATGTTTATTTTCCAAAAAAAAGTCCATGTTGAACCATTCTTCCAGGCTATAAATAGTATCTTGCAAAAGGTTTACCACAGGTCTGAGTCAAACGGCAATTGCCAAGCAAGGCTGAAAGCCCACAGAGTACTAAGTGTAGGAGAATGGTGGTATTTAAGAGATCTCTTGTGATACACAAACAATTCTTTCTGAAGCAAGGGAACCAGGTCAATTGCAGTGTGCAAGTTTCCTCTAAGTCCTTCAACAGCATCACATAATGTGTGGCATTTCTCTAGCATCTTTCAGCCCAATTCACCCAAATCTTTCAAAAACCCGAGGCTTACTCAGGGAGAAGTAGGGACAAGATAACAGTCAGTGGTTTCACTGCAGCCTGCAGAAAGCCACAAGCCTGTGAAGCATGGGGGCATAGGCTGTACATCTCCAATGAACCCCTGACAGTGACTTCAAGCCAAAAAAGGGAGGGGAGATGCCAGTTGCCTTGTCTTGGGAACCCCTGCCCAGCCTGTGATAACAACTATTGTGAGTATTCTACAGATAAGGGAACTGAGGGCTGGAGGTCTCTCTGCCAAGCCTCTCTCTTTCTCCTTTTGCAGGTAGCCAGTGGTAGTGCCCCATTTTGTAGCTGCTTTCCTAATTCACAGCTCAGGCTCAAGCTACCCCAGGCTCTCCCCACTGCAGAAGCAGGACCCACATCCCTCTCCTTTGCTGGTGCTTTTGGCTGGGAAATGTTGTGAGGCTGGACTGTGAGACAGCACCTCCACAGCCCTGCCTTTGGCCTTGTGGAGCAGATAAGCAGAGTTTTCAAGGGCCAGGCTTCTCTTTCACTTGTGCAGTCCCAGTTTCCCAGCTCCCAGGCTGGAGGAGCTATTTGGGCAGCAGTGTTTTTACAGCACAGCTTTTCTTCTTTAATAAGTAGTTGTAAGTGAAAGCAAATCCATCAGCCTGTTGCTCAGCTCTATTTCAAACTCAAACCATGATGTAAAGCCTGGCACACTTTTTTTCATTTTCTATTGACCTGAAATACACTAAATTATTAATTCCCTGCACTCCAACTGGATGTCCTTTAGTTGCCTAGGCCAGAAAAAAATGAGAGCCTTCGAGTTCATCTTCCTGGCTTAGCAGGTCCTTTAGTGCATCAAAACAGGATGCCTAATCCTGATGAGGGTTGAGCAACTTCCAGTCTCACAGCTGCGTCTGCAAAGTGGTTTCTGGTCATTCTGTTTTTGGTGTCTTACTTCTGGCAGCAAATCTACATAATCATCAAGAAGTCAGAGGAGACAAACAAATAAGAAAGGAGAGACTGAAGAATGTTCACATTCATGCTCCCTCTGTGCTCCTGGGAAGGAACCTTTCCCCTTTCCTGCAATTCCAAATCCTCAGGATATCCTAGATGACACCAGCAACTTAGTGGAGAGATTTCTGCTCTGGCTGATCAGGGCATGAGTTAGTGTGTACCCAGACAGCACAGGCTGGCAAGGAGAAGCAATGCTTTCATTATGTCAAATAATATATATTTGGAGAGTAAAACACAAGCTGGGCTTTTTTTCCAGGTATACTTGTTTGCCCGACAAAGCATGTTTTCTGTACCCACACACTTTGATTTGATTATGGTTTTTGAGACCGTCCTAATCACAACAGCCTCAGATCCGTGGGAAGTCAACTGTTATCACATCGGCTCAACCTAGCAGCCCTAATCCAAAGCAGTTTCTTGGGGAATCTCAGAGGATGATGGGGATCAGAAAGCTGAAAAATGTAAAGGCAGTAACTATCCAACAAAGAAGAGAATCACAGACCCTTCAGTTTAACCCCACTTTCCAGAAGATAAGTGGAACAAGTCAACAATCTGTAATGTTACTAAAATGCATCACAATTAACATGGATTTGCACAAAAGAAGTCATGCTGCACCAATCTGATTTCTTTTTGCAACAATTGAATAAACATTGTGGACAGGGAAGACACGGAACCACAGGAACCTCCTCCACAGGAAGACTTTGTCATTGGTCTCCGTTGATATTCTGATCATAAAGTGAGATCCTAAGTATATAAAGTGGGTAGAACACTGATAAGACCCAGAGATGTCAGCACTGAGTTGTGTGCAACTCTCATGGATCTGTGGTCTAGAAGGGATCTGGTGTGCTGGAATTTCTCATAGTATTTGGACCTTGGGACAGACGGGAGGCTGCAGGTGTCCGGAAGACAGGACTGGAGTTTGAAATTACTTTGCTGTACCGGAGATATGACTTGGAAAACTTATGATTTAGCAAGTTGCAAGTGAGCAGGGATAATTCCCTGCACAAATACCAGATTGTGGGGAGGGAGTGGTCTGCCACCAGGGTTGGAGTTAGAGGGATAATCACCTAGATGGGACACGGCATTCCCACGAAACAGTCAGCTCTGCCACTACAGCAAAACCGGAGTATCGTGTGAAAGGGTCCCTTTGTGCTGGGGAGGGCAGTGGGAGAGCTGCACCCACAGGACACGCTGCAAGGGCACAGCTCATGGGATGTGGTCTGGGAGATAACGAGAAAGAGATTTCAGCCCAACAAGTGGGAGGTGGGAAACACAGCATAGCCCAGGCAGAACAGGTCTCTGCACTAATCAGGACCCTGTGAAGGGGCTGAGGCACTCAGACACACCCCAAATTGAAAGCAGTGGGATCACAGGCAGCTCCCTGGTGAGATACAAGAGTAGAAGAGATCAGGGGATGTTTGCCCTATGATGGCCTCACACAATTGGTGTCTGGCATCCCATCTCACAGAATCAGTCAGTGAATTGGAGCATAACGGCTTCCCTCCAGCAGAACCTTGGAGCTGGTTTGATTGCAGCCGTCAGTACATCTCCCACAGCCAGCAGGACTGTAAGGCAGCCCCGCTTCTCCTCTGCTTTACAGGGCTCTTCCTTTTCTCCACAGGATAAAAATAATCCTCTTGCGTCAGTTCCATCACCATGAGCAGGAAGACGTTTTATTCATCGGCGACTCCTTCCCTTCTCTCATTTAAACAATTCTCTGTTGAGCCCATCAAATTAATTTGAGCCAGGGACATTTATTTGGCCTGCCTGCAGGCGCAGGTGTCTCCCTTTCTTTTCTTTCGGAGGAGGCTGATAGGTGAAACAAGCATGGGTTGGAGAGAGGCTTGGGAAGGGCTGGGAGCAGAGTGATGGTTTCAATCTGGGCATGCAGGGACATGGAGGTCTGCAGATAAATTCACCCAGTATCAGGAAACACAAAGGTGAAGCCTGAAAGTGAAGGGCTGTTTACAGCAATACATTTGGAATGTCTTTTACAAAGGAACAGACACAACCAGGGAGCTGCCCTCTGTTTCTCCCCAGGCAGCCTCAGTCCTTTCCAGCCCAGGCCGGCTGTTTGGGGAAGGCTGTGTCAGGCTCTCACAGTGACTCAGGAGGAGTTACAGGGATATGCCAAATATCAAGCTGTTCCTCTGGCCCTCATAGCTGCATTTCTTCCTATTCCATGTCATGACAAATTTCCTGCCTTTGTCACTGCAGTAAATTACCACCAGCCTCTGCAATGAGGGACACTGCCCCAGAGTGCCCACTTGATGCTCAGAGATAAAGTATCATAGAATCACAAAATGTTAAGAAGTAGGAATGAGCTTTAAAGCTTGTCTAGTCCCAATCCCCCTGTCATGGACAGGGACACCTCCCACAAGACCAAAATGCTCAAGGTCTTATCCAACCTGGACTCGAACACTGCCAGGGTTGGGACATCCACAACCTCCCTGGACAATCTGTTGCAGTGTCTAACAACCCTCAGAGCAAATATTTTTTTCCTAATATCAAACTTAAATTTCCCCTCTTTCAATTTGTATCAATTACTCCTCGTAGAGCTCAAGAAAGAGTAAAATCCCACCTTCTCCAAGTTCTGGGGCATTAACAGGTTCAATGAGGCAAGCCAAAAACACAACTGGGTTGGTTATTGAAAACAAACATCAGTGTCCTGCTCTCCATCCATGCTGAGTGAGTCCCCAGATGCTCAGGACACTGCACAGCCATGAGCTGGGGACAATTAACTATGTTTTTACACCTTAATTGCACAGCCAGCACAAATGGAGGCCAAACCAACCCCTGTGGAGTCACAGAGCCAGCAGTGAGCTCACCTGTGTTACAAGGTTTTTGTGTGCTTTTCTGGCCAAGACACCCATGGAATGTGTGCTCCTCCCTCCTGGTGCCATGGTTTAGCTTCTTATCCATTTCCTTTGCCCCAAGCGAGGACCTACACTCTCATCTTCCTTTTCTCCCTCCCCTGTCTGCCAGAATGGACAGCACAGGGCCAAGATGGGATTACTGGGCTGGGGTGATAAGAGTGTGCACATCATTGCTGAGTCTGCTGATTGTGGATGAGCATCTTTTGGTGTCCTCCTCTCCTGTCCTGAGGAATGACTGCATTGGATGTGTCCTAAAAGCACTCAGCAAGAGGGAAGCGCAGGGAAGAGGCTGTGGGACAGAAGATCCATGGCATCTACAGACAACTCTCACTTAGCTACTGTGGCTCCCAGAGAGTGTGTCCTCATCCCACATGGAGAGAAGCTGCATCTCATCTAAGGAGATGCAGGGGTCAGGACCATGGCTGGGTCTTTCAGGCCTCAGCCAGTGCTTTGCACCTTGTCCTCATGATGAGCCATCCCTTGTCCTTCAAACACCTCGGGGACTGAGCTAACAAGCTTTCCTCCTCCACACCTCAGTTATGAACCAGTGCACAGGAATAGCTGCACTCCTGAGAGCTGCTTGGGGCTCTCTGGCAAAAAAAAAACCAGCTCACCCTCAGATGACCTGAAGGATAAGAATCTACATTACCTCCTCCATCAGACCACTTTAGGATGGCAGACAACAAAGTACAGACAATACAAAGTCTGCAGGCAAAACACTACTTATAGCAACATAACAGCACAGGTGTGGAGAAATAAAAAGGAAGGCATAATTAAGGCACAAGTAGAAACCAATTTTGCTTGTCCAAATTCAGATTTCAGTTAGTGAGGACAGCAAACCCAATAGACACAAGTCAGACTTGCATCTAGAAAGGTTTGAGTACTATCGATCACAAAACTAAAACCCTCTCTAAAAAATCCTGTACAAACTGCTCCTATTGCAAAATGGAGCAATCTTGCATCACTTTCAAACATAGGCAACCCTTTTTATTACACAGACATTCAAGGACAAAACTAGAAAGTCCAAGCCAGTCCTCTTGACTTTGTCGGTATCCTCCTGAGAGCACACAGCACCTCACAGGATGAGACTTGCACTTTAGAAATTATTCATAAGTACTATGGAATTTTTGTAAAATAGGACCTTTCTTGCTTCAGTTGCCTGTGTTTCAATTTAAGATACTAAACACACTTCACCCTAACCACTGGGAATTGACTTCAGCTTAAAATAACTTGTAAATATGCTGATGTTGTCTCTCCAATAACTGCCAAACACAGCAGCCACAGAAAGTGACATCACACAACAAAAACAAGGTTGAAGACACGTGGCCAGGAAGAGTAAAAAGAAGAAAATCAGCTCTTGATCCTGGGGTTCAGCAATGCTTCTGTTACATAGAACTCTCTTCCCCCTCCACTTATTTTGATGCAACCCAAAAATTATTTCTCCAAATATGAAGAAAATAGATTTAATGAGAAGATTCAAGTCCTTTAGACCTACTGCTGATTTGTTTGGATTAAGTCTCCAAACAGGGTGAGTATCTAAGATTGCCACATCTCTGTCTAGGATCCAGAGCTCTTTGCAACTGTGGTGTGACACTCCGGGACATCTGGATTTGTGCCATAGGGCCACTCTCCTGTGTGCAGTGAATATGTCCAGGGTTTCTAGGTAAATATTCAAAGGCTTCAGTTTTCCCCATGAAGGACTGTAGCCTGCTGGCACATGGACCATGTTACCCAGGTAACATTTTTCCACGATTAAACAGTCCCATGATTTTATCTCAGGCTCTGTGAGACTGGAAGGTACCTGAAACAGGACAGTGAAGGGAGAAGGGATCCTTGGCGGCTGTAAGGACCTTCCTGCATAGGGAGTTTCCTAGCACAGTGGCAGGGCAGGAAAGTGTGGTGAGGAAGGATAAGGTAGAAGGAGCATGGGAGCCTGCTTTTGTCAGTAGTTCCTTTGGTAGTTGTTGATTTACAGTTATGAGTCACAGATCTGCACAGCAAAACAGCCGCAGGCCACAAGCAATGCTGCTCACACTCTGGCAAGCTGCACACCAGTGGTAAGGACTCTTGCTGGGACCAGCACACACCAGCAGCAGAGACTGTCAGAGCAACCACCTCCAGTCCTTCCTGCTCCAAAGCAGGCTTAGAGTCGCTTGTCCATACATGTGTCTCCAACCTACTCTTCTTGAGGGCCTCCAGCTGTGGGTTTCCTTTCCATACAAAGCAGACAACACTAGTGCATATGTCCTTACATAGTCTAAAAAAGTGACACAGAAAGTTGTGAATCATCAAGAATAGGGTTTCACAAGTCTCTGGATGCACCCCAACAGTACAGAGAGCAGCTACTTGCAACTAGACTAAATAACAGGGGAGGGAGGGGAGGGAGTGAAAGGAAATCAAAAAGCATTTGCAAATCTCAGAGTAAGCTATCAAGCCGCAGGTCAGTCTTTATGAGTCCCAAGCTCATTTGTGTGTGCCTCCTTAGCCGGAGGCCAAGCTGCCTTGTCCTGATGAAGGCAGGGCATTGCAGCACTTCATGCCAAATTCCTTCGGCACTGCTTGTGTTCTGTCCTTCCGGGTCACTGAGCAATTAACCAGCGCTGAAGAGACACGAGGAAGTCCGGCCCTGCTCAAGCAGCACAGAAACGACTAAGGGAATCTCAATGAGAGAAGCATTTGCATGAAAACAGAGGGACTAGGAACACCCCCAATAAAAGAGCAAAACTTTTCTCTCAGACAGAATGAAAGCTGTTGAAATGGAAAGTTAAGGGACAAAATATACTTCCCTCAGTGCTAAACTACTCACCAACCCAGGACTGATGTGACCTTGGGGAACGTATCTAATCTACAGCACCCTTCCTGAAATACAGTCACATGTGCACATGGACTATACCTCATGGGAGAGAAGGAGGGAGTTCAAGTTCATCTTTCCATGCTGTTTGGTTTATCCCTCACACCTCCCACAGCTACAGGAAAACACTAAGAACAGAGACAATCTCCTATTCCTTAACTCCTTCAGGCTTCTCCCCGTCACCCTAGTTGGTAGCAACACAAGGCTACAAAGCAGCGAGGTTCAGGATCAAGAATCCCACTGCTCTGTTTACACTGCCCTAGCCTAGTACCTGCTCTGGACTTGAGCTGCATCCCACTGAGATTTGGTATAGGGACAAAACCAGGGTCCCTTACTAAGACAGCACTGTGTGCAGTGGGTGCTGCCGGGGAGTATGAGGAGGAAGCAGGAGATCACAAAGCCCCAGGAGATCACAAAGGAGACAGTGATAGGGAGGGGAATAGGTTGAAGAAGAGATTTCAACCACTCTCCTTTAAAATTCACACACTTCTACCAATCTTTCCAAAATCACCTTCCCTCTTTCGTGTCCTTAAAACCCCAACATCTTCCCATGTCCATCACAGTCCCCATATCCTAAATGATCCCTCCCAGATCCTGCCATCATCAAAGAGCCACAGTGCTTCAGGAACCTCAATGCCTCTTCCTTGGTGAGCCGCTGGATCTGGCCAAGGGCAAAAAATGGTCAGTGCTGCAAAGATCCAGGGGACCAGAGAGAGTCCAGAGGTGACGCTGGCTCATGTGACAAGGCACAGAGAGAGCAGAGCAGTTGGCCAGCATGTGCAAATGGACAGAAAGGCTCAGAGTCATCCCTTGCCCCTTGCTTGTTCCCACACCACGAGATCCACACAGATACACAGCATCAGTCACAGGTGTGTGCCTGTAGCTCCTGAACATGCACAGTCCTGGAATGGGTGAGCAGCGGTGTTCCTCTTCACACTCCACTCATGCCCAGCTAGACACTGTCAATCAGGATTTACTGCCTGAGAACAAATTAAACTGTCAGTGAGTGATAGAGAAAGAGGTGCCTTTCATGTGAAGAAGCCAGTAGCAGGAACACAGACTGAGATAGTAATTCCAAATAATCCAAGATAAATATCCAACACAAGCATCAGGCCAAGAAGCTGTCTGCCTCCCTGGCCATCAGCCTGGGTACTGGCCAAGAAATTTCCCTTAGCCTCAGCAATTTCTGTATTGTAACCTTTCTTTGACTTACTTTCTTTTCTGCTCCTACTCTGCTGTGGTCTCCCAACATTCCTAAAAAACATTGTATACTTTTTTAACTATCTTCTGCTTACTTTTTACAGGGGTTGTGCCCTGCTATTTTAACAATTTTTTAAAAAACAGAAGCTACACTCTTCTGACTGTGGTGACAAAATGCTTTAATTTCTTCTAACCCTTGAATGAAACCCGGAAGGCTCACTAATTAAACAGCTCTGCCCCAAACTGATTCTTCTTACAGTAATGCTTCCCTCGGGTGAACTCAACCACTCAAGGTCATTATGAATTAGAAATTATACTTTATTAGTTAAACAATTCCTGCCTGACATCCACTGCAATATTTAAGGGGTGCTTGGAGTCAAAAAGTGGCTGGGACAACAGCAGAGAGCCACTTGTTCCTATTGCTGCATCTTAAAATGCTGTCTTCATGCTTAAAAAGCATTTCTGTCCCCCACTTCTGAGCACTGAGAAGAAGGACTCAAACTAGTTTCACTGGCCTTCTTACACAGGACAATGCCTGTTGTTCTGAGCTTTCTGCCCAAGCAGGGCTGGGTGCTCAGGTCAATGGCTGTTCAGCATGACCAGTGCAGACTGCGCTGGTGGTAGGTTGATTGCAAACACACCTTCAGCAAGCTCTGCTCTCTGCCCCATGGCTGCTCTTCCTACACAAAGCTGTCTTTGCCTTCCCAAGCTCTGAGGCTCTCAGAGCTGATACTCAGCAGTTAAGTAGTGTGTTCCTAGAGGACTCTCAGGAGTTCACATAATCCTCCCAGAGGATTCACACAATCTAGAGGAAACAGTAATAAGCACAGAAAACCTCCCCCAGGATCATATCTCATGGAAATAAATACAGCTTACTGTTTTGGGGCAAGGAGACGTCCCTGTTCTGCCTCAGACACTTAATCTACGAGACTAGGAAAAACTCGAGAACCCAAATCACCTGGTCACAGACACGAGGACACCCGCTGTGCTTGTACACAAGACCTCTGTGCCCTTTGTGTGTCCTTGACACAAGTGCCTGATAGGTGGCAGAGTCCCTGTCTCCAGCTTCCTCTCAACAACAAATGCGCCTTTTTCCATGTTCCACCAAATGATTTAGGAAGCCAAAACTCCCAGGGAGTTTTAGGCATTTTTTGAAGCTTTTATTGTGTGTCTTAGTGAAAGTCACTTCTGAAAACACCACCTGAGAGCTTTCAAGCAGTTTCCCCCTTGGCGTATTTGTTCTGCCAAGTGTTCATACAGAGGCTGTGCTAATGTCACTGACAGCAAAATTCACTGTATTAAATAACACCTCTAAAAGATCCCCAAGTGTTTTACAAACATGAATTAATTAAGCTGCAGGTCAACCCTGCAAATTATTTAAAGAGCTTTGGAGCCTTCCCATCTTACCCAAGAACATGGAGACAGGTAGAGACCAAGGTCTCATAAGAACCCAAGAGTCGTTACCCTCCCTATTTCTACTTATCCACCATGCCAGCTTTAACTAACAGGCAAAATAGAAAAAACTCAGAATGGTTGAAATCCCAAGTTCAGTGTCTCTTTGTAAGCCTTATCTTGTAAGTCCTATCTTCTAAGCTCAGCAACAGCCAAGAAATATGCAGATCATGGAACAGACAGCACTGTGTCTGTTTTTAGGGGAAGGATTGGGTTTGGAAGACATGTGGCTATTAAGAGTTCTCTAAAAAAAGGCTGATTAGTCTGCTAGTCATACCTGTCAAAAGCACTTGTCTCAGAGGTGTGGGAAAGCAAACCCCTGTGACATCAGTATGAAACAGGGGTAAGTAGGACCCGGATGAGCCCCTGTCTGCCCTGTCCCTTTGGCACCCTGGGTTCTGCCACACCTCAGCAGAAAGCACCTTTCCACCTCCAAGGAAGCTGACAGAAGCAAGACCAGGCAGCTAAGCTCACAGATGCTGGGGCTGATGTGAAGTTCACAACCTTCAGAAGCACATGTCTGTGGCTTGTCCACCTGGGTTTTGGGCAGGTTTCCCCACAGGGTTCTGTGGGGATCAAATGGTGAAGAGAACAGCTTGAGGTACTGGGCCAGGCACAGACAGATTTCTCTGTATGCAAGGAGACAGATGGGATGCCAGGACCCTTCTGCAGTTTTGGATCCTCTTTGTTTACAAAAATCTCTGGAAGTTCCACAACTGTTAACTCCACTCTGGAGAGTCTCAGAGAAGAGGAAAGCGGATTGCACAAGATAAGGACTTAAAGAGCACACTGACTTAATCTTTAGCACAGCCAAGATCAATATTCTGGAAGTAAATCTGACTTCCCACAGCGAGATGATACTCTTGCAAACACCGTTGGAGGCTTGCTGCTAAGGACAAAGGCTGGTGCAGGCACAGGAAAGAGGCAGACAGGAGGACACAGTGGATGGTATTGCCTAGTCTGCCAGGGCTTGACTTCTCTCTGTTAAAAGCACTCTCTTCTGTCACCTAAAACTCCAAACCCTGTTCACCAGGCCACTGATCAGACTAAGACAGATCTACCACTTTGCCACCACATTCTATGTCATCTGTTTTAAATCCTCCTGTCTTTAAGAGGAGAGCAGGCTGTAGCCAAGGAACCTGCACACGTAACCAGCCATGCAAGAACATCCCTCCTTCTTCTTCACATATACAGCAAACATTTAGTTGAGTATCTAGTGTCCCTTCAAACTTAACTAGGCTAGCAGAAGACATATAGTTTAATAACAGCAGAGCAGCAGAGTTCACTTCCATCCCATTTATATGTTGCCTGGGATATGGTACCTATTGGTTTAAGGTCAGCAGTAAGTGATTGATTCACTCCCGAAATTAGAGTTTAAATTGCTTTGTCAACAATATGCAATTTGCTTCTAAAGAAGGTCAGCAAAGAGAGTTGACAACATTCATACCTGCATGGAGGGCTGAAGCAGGCCACCAGGAGTGTAAAGAGACATTAGAATTCATACCTGAAGCATGGGATGCCATCCAGAAGGACCCCAATGAGCTCAAGGAGCTGGCTTATGGGAATGTCATGATGAAAGAAGTGCAAGGTCCTGCTCACATGTTGGGGCAATCCCCAGTATCAATCCAGATTGGAGGATCAATAGATCAAGAGCAGCTCTGCTGAGAAGAACTTTGGGGTTCTGGTGGATGAGAGATTGGATATGACCCAGCCATGTGCACTCACAGCCCAGAAAAACAAACATGTCCTGGGCTGCATCCAGAGCAATGTGGGCAGCGGGTGAGGGAGGAGATTCTGCCTTTCTGCTCCTCTCTGATGAGACTCACCTGGAGCACTGCATCCAGCCCTTGGGTCCCAGGACAGGAAAGACACGGACCTGTTGGAGTGAGCCTGGGGAGGACCACCAAGATGATCAGTGTGATGGAGCACCTCTTCTATGAGGAAAGGCTGAGAGCAGTGGGATTGTTCATCCTGGAAAGAGAAGGCTTAGGGGTGAACTAATTTTGGCCTTCTAGTACCTGAAGGAAACCTACAAGAAAGATGGAGAGAGACTTTGTACAAGGACTTGTAGTGGCACGACATGAAAGAATGGTGTTGAACTGAAAGAGAGTAGGTTTAAATTAGGTATTAGGAAAATACTCTTACTATCAGGTTGGTGAAGCACTGGCGGAGGCTGTCCAGAGAAGCTGTGGATGGCCCATTCCTGGAACAGATCAAGGCCAGGCTGCATTGAGCTCTGAGCAGTCTGGTCTAGTGGAATATATCCCTGTCCATGGCAGGGATTTGGGTCCCTTCCAACTCAAACCATTGTATGATTCTGACTATGATTCCTCCAGCACAGTACTGATGAAGGACAGAAGCCACATTTATGTATGTGTGATCCATATCCACTGTTTAACCCCTCATACCACCAGGGTCTATGGCAGACACTGTCATCACCTACGCCTAGGAAGGACTCATAAAGCAACTAGGAAATAATGTCCAGAGCCAACTCAGTGATAGTCTTGAGAGCTTGCATGGTCTTGGGCTGCAGTTTTGATGGAAATAGAAAAGTGTGAAGCATATGAGACATTCTCCTCCACAGCTCCCATAACCCAACCCCAAACAAACTGGACTGCTAATATTTTCTGTGGCATCCAGTGGCATCCAGCTGAAGGAACTTTTTAAACATCACTCTGAAGACTCAGAACTAGTGTGATTCGTTCCTGGCCAAAGACCTGCCTAACACAGCAGATTAGTAGAGTACATAAAACATTTGGGAGTATATAAATAAAACATGATCATCTTAAGTGATTGCTTTCTTGGACAGGTTCTAAAAAGCCTGAAACTGAAAGACTCCACTTAACACAAGACAACTGGATATGAGAATTACAAGGCTTCAGTAAGGACACTGCATTTACAGCAATTCAACTCATAGCTGGATGAAGACCAGAAAAAGAGTCCAGTAATGGATCTGTGTGAGACAGGTCATCATTCTTCATGGCTGGCCCTCATGGCTGTGTGGGAAAAGAGACTTCACCAACTCACAGAGTCACATGTATCTCACTGCTGTCACTTGAGACAAGGATCCCAAGTCTCCTCACATATTAAAGACACTGCTTGCTCATTTACAGGACAGTTGGCATGGTGGGAAGAGGCTCTGATGCAGGAACACAAGAAGACAGGTATCATGGGTTCTGTGGGAGGCCTTGGGAAAGAGTTGGGATCTCCTTTACTTGGTTTCAAGGGTTTTGCAAGTAAAGCCCAAAGCTCAGAAAATACGTGAGCTTTGTGAAACAAATGAACTTGCGAAGATCTTCTGGAAAGAGCTTGTCTGAGTCCTGGTGAGAAAGTGCCTGCAGACAGTAAACCCCCTTCCCAACAGTCCTTGCTCCTGCCCAGGAGCAAAGTGAGCCTTTTTATTCATATAGGAACAGAGGTATAGATTTAACAATCTAGATATCCTACCCAAAAGGTTTGAGGTAATTGTAAGCACCTTGCCAGGGAGAGCAGCTTTGCTTTCTGATTCCATTTTTCTGGTGTTCCCTTGCATGGAAGGAGAGAGGACAGTGACAAAGCATGAAGAGGCCTGCTGTGGTTTGGTACCTCCATTAGGGGAATGCATCTTATCCTTACCTTGGGCATCTTACGCAGATTGGGAGAGAGCTTCAAAGAGATGATGTGTCCTTGTTCATCTCCAACAATGATGATAGGGTAGACAGGATTAAACTGGACGTGGGTTACTTTATTTTTCTTACTGGTCGCCACCAGCTGGGTGCAGAGAGCTTCATACTTATTAACATTCAGATCAAACACATGGGCCTGGGGGAAAAAATGGCAAAGAACACAAAAGGGTTTAATTAGACAAGAATATCCCTCAGTGGCAGAATGATGGCTGGAGAAATCAGAAAGAAAATGTCCCATGGAAAAAATGTCCCAGCCTCAGTACATAATTACCATCTGTGGTCAGGGCCCATGGTCTTCTTTTAAGTAATCAGTGTGCAGAAGCCACTTGTGCTGCTTGTGAGGGACTGTCCCCCTCCTGCAGGGTCTCACGGACTGAGGGCCACTTCCCTGCTGTGGGTACAAGCCTTGGCAAGGCTCCAGCTGATCCAGGCTGGAGAAGGCTCAGAGCCAGCATTGCTAACTCCACAGGTCTTAATCTTCCTTCTCAGTGCAAGTAATGAGACAAACAGGTGTTAAATCAGACTCTAACACAGACTGATGCTTAAAATGGGGAATGCTGTCATAAATTCTGATTACTGATTAATACAGAGCTTTCTAATATTTTGAGCTTAATATAAAAAGACTCAAACCAGTAAGTAATAGGGAAGTGATGGGAACAGGGACAATATGATTAAGGGTGTACCCTGTGTGTGTGTACCCTGCCAGGGAAGCAGAGGACAGCTTGGTGCTGGCAGCCCAGTCCAGTCCACTTGCTTCAGACACTACACCTGGATTCATGTCCTTCTCCCACAGCATGAAGAGAAGTGCCAGGTAAAGGTTAGCCAAATCGGAAAGGTAAGGATGGAGAGAGAGAGACCCAACCACAAACTCAGGCAGGATTCTCAGTGGCATGGTCCTCAGACCTCTGGCACTGATACACCAGTGACAGACATGCCACATCACCAGCTGCATGATAATGCACATTTCATTATGACTCCAGAGGGAGCAGAGTCAGTTACTCGAGAGAATGTAGTAATTTAACATTACATCTCAATAATTGCAATTAATTCCTGTTATTGATACAGACTGCAAAGGCTAATAAAACATGATGTCACTCTCATCCCCAGTGCTGAGACAAGCAGTCTCCAGCATGCTGGACTCCCACCTGGTGTCCACCGTGAAGAGTTTTTGCCTTATGTTTCTCTTTTCTGTCTTCAGAAAAACTAAGGAAGGGAATATTTTATGCTAACAAGTATGGGGGAATATAGGGCAAATTAAGATTGGACTGCTTCTACATCTCCTGCCAGCTGTGTCTCGTTTGCCAGCACTTAAGACACAGAGGAAACGTAATTTCAAAAGTATCTCATGCTCATAATTTGAATCTAGGAATTACCTGAAATCAGACAATGCTACCTTGTAAAAATGTATCCCCAAAAGTGTGGAAGGTTTTGTATCAAATCAGTACAGGTTCTTTCCCAATACACACCCATGAATTGGTGAATTTTACTGGAATCCATGTATAGCAAAGAGCTGAGCCATGTTCAAATACAAGTCTCATGAGCTGCTGTGTGTTCACAGGACTAAAAGTCCCATGCCAGTAGCGATTTGTGATGTCCTTGATCTGGGCAGGAGAATAAAGAGATTTGACAGATGCCAAAAACCAGAGGAAGCCTTCCTCCAGACTAAAGTAAAACAAGACTTTTACAGATGAAGAAGTTCTTGAAGAGTGGACAGCGTTCTTAGACATATTTTAAAGAAATCAGAGTACAATTCAAGAAGGCAATCAACCACAGATGAGGATCTGCAGCTTGGAGAGCCCTTTCCCAGTCAACAGAGGTATAGGTGAAAGCAACGGCAGCATTTTTATCTGCTCAAAATGTCAGAAGCTAGCATTAAATACTGAATCTTGAACTGACATTTGAGGTCTCAGAGTCCAGCAAAAGTAATTCCAATTTCTTGCCCTTAGACATGAATAAAAAAGGTGGCTGTCCTGGCTGGTACTTTACACCTGCTGTCTTATTATCTCTGAAAAAGAACAAGCACTCTTTCAAGCCTACCAGTCTCCCATGACCCACACTTACTAAAGATCTAATTTCTTGCCTTCACAGAGTACACTTTTATTAATTTAGTAACCTGAGAACCTGGGAAATGCTCTCTGCTTGAGTAGCATCATTTAATCTAGCCAAAAAAAGGCGATAGGGAATTAGCAGCCAGATTTCTTTTCAGCAGCCAGGCCTGCACTGCTCTCTGTAAGGCTGTCAGTGTATCTCACCTGCACATCCCGCCCAGCCCTGCACTGGAGAAAGACAGCATGTCCGAAGGCTCAGTGCTAGAATGTTGAGCAATTTAAATTACTCTGGGTGAGGCTGTTTTTCAAAAATGTCACGGACAGCCCAGACAAGCACAATGCCTAGGACGAGAACTTGAAACCATCAGCAATGTGAGAAGGTCAAAAGCAAACAAGTTTATGAATGTTCCTACTATAATGTTCCTCTTTTATGAGCTTCTAAACAAATGGCTTGTTTTCCTTTGCCAAGAGAATCACAGAAAAGAACAAACAATTTCAGTGTTTCGGATGGAAACATCAACTTCCTATCAGCTGTCAGACGCAGCAGATGGAGGGGTGGGCCATGGGCACTAGGAAGGACTTCAGAGGCTTTGAGTTAGAGGCTTTCAGCTACTGTTAAGAGAGAAGGAAACAGGATCAGGTCAACAGTGGTTTTTGTGTTTTGGGAATAGCCTAAAAAGGGCACAGAGCTTCCCACAACACATGAGGCAGGTTAACAGCACTTCAGAGCAGCAGAGCTACATGTGACCAGCACCATCTGCAGAGCTGCCTTGGGTTTCGGGTGGGACTTTCTGCCCAAAGAATGGGAGATTGAAAACCTGAAGCAGTCCTTGAGACTCCTAGTCCCACAAGCTGCCCTGCTCGTTCAGGTCCTGGAATTAAGGAATGGGATCCACCTGGATCTCTCACCTCAGAATCTTACCAAAAGCACACAGTTTCTCTCCATCCCACTGCCATGGTGGTCCCTATCCCTCCAGAGTATAGATCACTGCTTGCACACAGAGATGGCCTCTCAGGTCTTGCAACATGAGCCTTCTCAGACACAGAGAAGAGCAACCGTGGCCCACAGAAGTGTCACCCAACTCCATGTGTAACTCAACTATCAGATTCATGGGGAGCCAGAACCAAAGCTACTTCCAAACCCTCTTCAAGAAGCACAGGTTCCAGGGCAGGCACTCACCAGCAGTCAGGGAGCTGTTGCAAATGGGCATTTTTAAAACAGTTGCAACTTGTGTGAATATCCTTGTTAGAGCTTATAAAGCAGTGAGGGGCCTCCCTCTTTCCTGCCAGCTCCACAAAACCAATTCTCATGCTGCCTCAGCTGGTCCCTTGCTGCAGGTGCTGAGAGCTGGGGCCATCACACTCACTCATCCACACTCATTCCAGAGCAATTTAGAAACTACAGAGTGAAGGTTTCAAAACTCTAATTTTCAGCCCTCCTCAGAAAGTGTTTCCATTTGGTGTACATTGGTGGAGAAGGGAGCAGAAGCCTCTTCTATCAGATATTTTCTGCAGATCCCACAGAGGCAAGTCAAGAACCTGCAGGGTCTGGAACCCTGCTGCTGGCAGACCACACTAGACACTTCCTATTTTTTTCTGCTAATAAGATAAATATATAATGATTAAGGGCGTTTCAGTTCTTTTTTGCAGAGTCCTTAGGAGCAATGTATGGTCACTTGCTTAAAGGAAGGTAAATCAGACTACAAGAACAAGAAACCTGAAAGAGGCACACAGAGAGGTAAAAGAAATCTGAAAACGTCTGAAATAAGAAAATGCAATAACTCTCCTCTGCTTCCTCCATCTGAGCTGCAGGGGAGTAAAGCTGTGGGCAGTAACCAATGACTCCAACAGCGATTTTATTTATGATCCCTTTAAACCCCTGTGCCCACTCCAAGAAAACACAGGAGAATGCATCCTATCTTCCAGACTAAGCCCAGTCTGTTGAGCTAAGCCATTCCTTGAGCACAGGGATTTATGAGGTGGCATCATCCACAACCAAAAGAAACCTACACCCACAATATCGAAGTGCTGGACAGTCTGATGGTAGATATGCCAGACAGATGCTCTTGATGGAAGGACAGCAACTCTGATAAGTCAGTAGTCCCTGAAAAGGAATACTGAATTTAAGCAGATGGCCAGTTATCTTTGAGGTGGGACCAGGCGAATTCTGCAGTTTCTGATACTTTTTACTCAATAAGAACAATTTTAAATTACCATCACAGTAATGACAGAGCCTTCATGATTGATGTACAGGCAATAATGCATCTAAGTCTACTGTGGTACCATTGCAGAAAATATTTGACATAGATGAGCTGCTTTGATGCCTGACTCCCAAACAGCCAGAGAAGAAATCCAGTTCAGTTACAGAAATCCAGTTCAGACCAACAGCTCCTCTGTCTATGCATCAGACAAATGCATTCCATCTCCCAAAATCCAACTGTTCCCCACTGAGGCTCCACACAGCTGCACAGTGCATGTCAAGACTAGTACCACAGCTTCAGCATCAAACCATGTTCAGAGTTTTGAACAATTCATTTTTCTCCACCTGCTCTACAAACTCCACTTACAGCCTGAAAACCAGCCCAGACACTCATCTGCTCAGCAGCATTGATGTGACTTGCAGAACTCTGTCCCTATACCCTGTGTCACCCACAGCCCTGCAGCACCAGGGAGGGAAATGCAAGGACTTGGAGGGGAACCAGACCCTCCCAACAGCAAAATTTCCCTGCCAGCAGAACAAATTACTTGACTTTTGTGGCCCATGAAGAAGGCAGCTGAAGAGCTACTTTGACCTATCCTGCCTTTATTTTATGCCTCAAACCTCTGCTGGGTCTGCCATGGCTGCACTCTTCACTGTCCTTTTATTCCAGCTTTACAAGCCTTCGTTCCCCAGGAGGGGTCCGGACAATGCTAACGTGTAAGAAAACAACCTGATGGCAACCAGAACCCAGGCTGGGGGAAAATATATATGTGTATAAGAACCAGGCAGATGTGCCCGGTAACTTGGCAACAAAGAATAAAATCAGTACAAGAGCAAAAGGTGAGGTGTAATTTAATACCATGTTGCCCTTTACCAGTTGACATCTCTTTCAGTGCTTGGCTTTCACTGTCCTTTGTGATCGATTTACCTCATTTTCTTGACTGAATCATCCATTTGCAAACTCTACAGATGATTTGTTTCAAACTCTCAGGGAATATATTTAACAAGTAGGCAGGCCACTCCTAGACTCTATCAGGTACCAAGTCAGCTGCTGGAGCATCCCAAAGGCACTGGGCAAGCAGGACAACCCTAGATTGCATCAAAGTCAAGCTGCCAGGTGGCGGAGGCCTTACTTTGCATTTCTATACAGCCAGTGTACCTAGAACAACTTCCAATACAGTTAATTTTCTCTAGGAGGACACTTTTGAATTACGGAGGAGCATTCTTGGTTCTTACATCCAGGACAGTTCAGGGGCTTGACAGAAGGAGAGAAGACCTGACTGAGGAAACATTAATTGTTTCCCTGCTTCTGCAGTGACAACACATGAATCCTCATCCAGCTGTCCTCATCTCAGGACTACACAGACCCCAGATTCATGGGCTTTCACAGCACTTTCATGGTGAAAGAACAGACCCCAGCTTTGTTACAGCTATGTTCAGAGGTAGCTTTGAGCTTGGAGTGTGAGCAGGAATCTGTGAAAGCTCTTTTTGGGCTGAGATGCCTGAGTTTTGCCAGCCAGGAGCCAGCTCCATGTCCTGGGGTATGGGAGAGTGCTAAGCAAATCCCTCTGCCCTGCAGCATCCCAGCTCCAGGGCGCGTGACACAGCAGGGAAAAGAACGTCTGTGTCACCTGACTTAACTGTGGGAGCTGTTTCACTGTAGGGCTGCCTCTCTCATCTTTTCCTCCTTCACTAAGAACTGGGTCATTCCTAATTTGACATGGTAGGAAAACAGCATCAGGCTCAGCTGATTTGACTCAGCTCCCACGAGTCAGTAAGAAATCAAAGCCTCAGCAAGTAGAAAGCTGCTATTCATTCAGTTAGGTCGAGGACCATTTAGCCCCTTCTGGAAACCCAGAGACATTGTTTTACAAGGAACTGCTCGTTTATCTAAGCTAACTTCCTCATCTGTCACTTCTGCCAGCCTGGCACTGCTTTGAAAGCCTCAGAGCTTAAGACAATCTCCTTCATGTCTAAGTCCTGCACCCTTTTGAATGCTGTTACCTAGTGCTAAATAGCTGGTACAGACTATCCCTGAACTAGCTGCACTTCAGTTTGGTTTAACATGGGAGTTTTTTTGTGTTGCCTGTGACTATCATTTTTTTCCTGTTTAACATTAGTATCATGCTTTAGAATGAATCACAAAGCCTCCTTCTGCTCTTCACATTTCTAATAAATTCAAATCATCTCTGAAAGGTGAAAGTCAAACACAGAAACTAATTTGTGCTGAAGTCATGCACTAGCTAGACTGATGAGAGTGGCCACAAACCCTCCTGCAGAGCAGACATGACCCTTCCTTATAGAACATTACAAGTCCAGCCTGAGTTCAGGTTATGCTCATCGGGTGACTTCCCCCTCCATCTCCCAGGGCCTGGCTCAATAGAATGCAGCTAGCAAGAAAATGGAAGCACAGGCAGTCCTCAGCCCCAGCCTCCTTTATGGTCCTGCTGCTTCCCCAGTTAGTGCTCATTTCAAACTGCACATTTAGTTTGTGTCTTTATTGAATTTCATCTTAGTGATTGCAAATTGCTGCTGAGGCTGTTGCGCTCATTTACATTTCAGTTCTGGCACTAAAGCAGTCATAAGTCCTGCCTGCTTAGTCTCCTCTAAATTACTGTTGGGTTTCAGAGCCAGCCCAGTTCTCAAAGCACCCCTTCACACTCTACTGATAACTACCATCGTGCCACATACACTTGCTCTCCTGCCTTGTAGCTTGCTTATGGACTTGTGCCAATTGTGTTCCTGAAGTCAATCTGATCTACCAGTCCTGTTACTCTTAAGAACAGATTAGATCACTTTTATGTGATACGGCCTTAATAAAGCCTTACTAGACTGCCTGCTCCTTGATCTACAGTGCTTACAAATGGAACAGTCAATGATTTGTCCCAGGATCTTTCTGGAAAGAATATTTAGGCTGGCTAATCTCTTCTGCAGTGTCATAGTCCTGAACACTGGAGTCTTTCCTTCAGTCTTCTGACACTTTCCTACTCCGCCATCCCATCACAAATACCTGATGAAGAACAGGGAGACTGTTCCACTGTGAGACTCACCCGCACCAGTCCCTTAAGTGTTTCATGACAAATCTCCCAAGGCTGTGCTACCTGAACACATCTCACCTGTGCCAGCCCCACTGTGCTGTTTCTACTGTGACCCACAGCCCAGCCCTTGATTTTGAGCTGAAACTATGTCCTCAAAGACCATGACAAAGCTCCACCTGTCCACATGTTGGCAGGGTCCTGGCTATGCCCTGCCAGGGAGAGTCAGCACTGGAGGCTGGGGCACAGACAAAGGGAGGCAGTTGCACAAGCAAGAACAGCATCAAGTCTGACAGGAGAAGCAGTTGCTGCTCTCTGCCACCTGCAACCTCATGACAGACCAGGAGAACTTTTCATAAAGCTGATATTGAACTGTCATGGTTTGGAGATTGGCATTTAATATGAACCAGTACAGATTTAAGGTCGTTATAAAATGCCAAGGAATAAAGACTACGGTTCAGGAACTGCTGTCTTTGTACAGAAGGATGAGGCAGACAGCTGGAGGCTCTCAACAGCCAAAACATCAAAGGTCCAAACTTGCATATTCAAACCAAAATGAGGAACCATTCTTAACAGTGGACAGTAACAAAGAGCAGAGGGGCAGCTTTATAAACTCTTGTAGATTCCCCTGATGGACTCTCTGCCCCCAGTATATTTTTATGCAAAACCTAAGAGATAAATCAACAAACAGAATGTTTTGAGATGCTGTCCAAGTAACTTGCTCATTTACACACGTCCACGAAGCAGAAAAAGGCAAACTTGGTTCCTTTATGGCCTTAAGGTTTTGCAGCAGAAGAAAATTAACACTTTTACAAGAAAACACTCACTTATGTAGTTAAATACTATTTCAAAGACATTTTAGGAAAGCTTCTGCCCACCTCAGCCTACTTAAAGGTCCTTCTAGGTGATGGCAAAGATTTGTGCACTCATTTAGTGTATTTACACCCCAACAATTGCCCTGGCCATTCTGCAGAGAGCAAGGAAAGACTTTGCCCCAGCCCTGTAGAGCTACTAATGGCCCTATAAGGCATGGATAAACCCCATGGGCTACTGCAGAAGGGTAGGAGGAAAGACTCAGATGCAGCAGAGATATCTGCAGTCGTGTTCACTGTCCTGATACTCCTAGGCAAAAACATCAAGTGAGGCTGAGTGGTCTTCTGGCACCCTTGATTCATGCTCTACAAGGACAGGCAGGAGTAAGCTCAAAATATCCAGTGAAATATTTGCAAACCTGGAAGGTTTAAAAAGCCTATTATGTGCAAAATCGTTCACGATTTTAAAGACAGAGACTGGCTTTTGCTTCCAGTCAGTGCTAAATAGCCAGCAAGTTTCTGCAAATTGCTCTGTGTACACACACATTAAGCAAGTGCTTCCCTCCTAGCTCCGAACGGATGACCAAGACGAGCAGGCAGAATAACATTGGCATGTTACCCTATGAGTTAGATACAACAGAAAGCTGGTCTTCAAGACTTCTCATTCAAAATAGTTGTACAAACAGTAAAATAAGTTTATAAAAGCAGGAAAGAGCACACTTGCTTCCTAAGCAGGTCAAATCTTTAACTAATTTCCTGAAGGTTTGGGTTGTTTCAAGTATTTCACATCTTGAAGTCAACAGCTTCACTAATGGGGAAAAGCCTTGAAGTGTATGTCTGACCAGTTTTCTCTGCAGAGTGCACACTTGGATGGCATTTATCTTAAGGCTATCAATATTTACTAAAGATGGCTTTAACATCATATCCCTCTTGATGCAATAGTAATGAAGAACATAGCCCATAAAATTATGAGAGCAAGTGCACTTAGTGCTTGCTCCCAAGTCTGTTGTAGAACTCCTGGAATCCTCCTTTTCACACATGACATTCCATAGCATCATAGGGTTAAAAGGTAATTCAGGTTGGAAGAGACTCCCAGAAGTCCATATTCTTACCTTCTGCCTAAAGCAGGCTCAGCTCTGAGGTCACATGTGGTTGCTTACGGCTTTAGCCAATCTGGTCTTGAAATCTCTCCATGGAGAGAGATGGCACTACCTCTCTGGGCAAGCTGCTTCTTTACTTGACTGTCTTCACTGTTAAAGTTTTTCCTTACATTCAGCCCAAACCTCTCATTTCAAGTCACTTCAGCTGTTACGTCTCATGGTCGCTCCATGTGCTGCTGTAAAGAGTTTGGCTCAAACTTTTCGATGGCAGGCTACTGGGTTCCTTCTCCAGGCTGAACACACCCAGCTTGACCACATTACCTCAGCCATTGCATAGGGCAGCTGTGGCCCGCAGTCTGGGATCCAGATATCTGAGGGCACTTGTGACATGGGTGTCCTTGGGTTTTTGAACAGAGATAATGTGAAATACAGTAGCTGATAGAATTTTGCTTTCGCTAAAGATTAGAATTCATATTGTAAGCAGTCTTAGAGATATGCTTTGATTAAATGAGTAGGATTCATATTAAAGTGTTTTAGATATATTAGCACTAAAACTTTCTTTCAAAGAAAAGTGATTCCTTGAAAAGTTAACAAAAGCTGGCATTTCTTCACAGCTTAACAGATGAGTGGTAACTTTTTATCAGGGTGTTGAGAGCAGCAGACGCTCCGGGCTCCTTTTGTTCTGGGATGTGTATTCTCCTATCTCTTTCAGATGCATGCCTACCTTGAATTACACTCAGATACCTTCCTGGCATCTCAAGAATTTTCAGACTTTAGTCTCAAAAAGGGCACTAAAATCCCATCCGCTCCTATGACAATTTTGTTATAAAAACCAACCAGTTTTGGAGATTCCTTGCACCTCTGACTTGGAAACCTACCGGGTCATGCGCCCAGCGCTGTTTGCCTTTGTTTTATAATAAATTGCTTTTAAAAATTAAAATAATTGTGGGCCCGTTTCTCACAATAACAATGCATGCATAGATTCAGCACAAGAAAACATCCGTATGCCCACACAGTGGAGGAAATGCCAACACCATTTCCTTGTCTAAGGAACGTAAGTCAACGAAGCCCAAAAAGAAATTTCAGATATGATTGCTGCTTTTACATGTTTCAGGGGTTTTTTCCTGCTTTAAGCATAAGTTTGAGACGGACTTAAAGCATACTCTCAAAGGCAAATGCTGCTGAACACTGCAGGACTGAATTCCACTCCTCTCCTTTGTCTACACTCTATCCTTACAATAAGCACTCCCAGATTTCCTGCACTCCAAGTGTAAGGGTCCAGGTCTTCCAATCCACATCCAATTTTTTTTCTTTTACTTTCCAAAAAAGGTCTCTCATTTCAGCTAGCCTTTTTTCTTCATGTTAGGCTTTTACCACTTACAATACAAGGTGTTCTCTGTCCTCATTTTACTTCAGTGGTAATCCCATCAGTATCTACACCCAGGCTCTATAGAAGATGGCCTGGAGAGATAACAGAGAAGCTGCCAGCCAACTGAATTGCAAAGATCATGCTTAGATATAACAGATCTTTCCACCTGTCTGCTTTAGGAACCATTGTGGAGTCTTCAAGGAATGTAAGTGTCACCTGAAATGCAATCACAGGGCAAAACTGCAGTGGACTTTGCACACTGATTAAAACCAAACCTGAATGCTCTGCAGTAACCGCTCTCGAGTGCATCCAGCAGAGTAGTTTGTATAAAAGCAGCTGGCTGTCCAGTCTTTTTTAAATTCGGCCATCTATTTATGCACCTAGTTCTAGAAATGGGAGGGTTTTTTCCAGGAAGTGTTGCCACCTATGTTCACATCTCGATGATCATTTCATTTTATTTCAATTTTTACCGCAAATTGTTTATGCTCATTTTGATACAAAATGGCCAGCAGGCAAAGCAGGAGACTAAGGAAATCAGCTGGAACATGATGGAGAGCAATAGTAGCAGTTACTATCCACTGCACCAATGGCAGAATGTGCATGCTCAGGTTATTTATCAAGAGTTAGTGCTGTCCAAAGCAATGCCCAGCTGCCAACAAACACATTTTATCATAATGCCCCTGGTATTTACAGCTTGTATTAAATCTCCACCTCCTGGATTCATGGGGATTGAGCGATTTTTAGATTCTAAAATGCCCCAGTTTCTGAATCAGTCTTAGGGGGCTCATGCACATGTTTTGGACACATAGCATCAGCTTGAATAAGGAAAAGTGTTTTACAAAACATGCCAAGTATCCCTTGAAGACTGCAATTAGGGCCTGATTTTAAAACCACCTCCAGGCAACCTTCAAATTTTACAGGCATGATTATGTGGAGATGCAAAGATAGAGGCTGTTTGTGAACAGGAGGCTTTCAATGTTTTATTTTCTGACCCCATGTCCTGTGTTTTTCTGTACTGTAGAATCATAGAACATCCTGTTAATATAGACTTTTTTTCCCAGCATTAATGGAGCCTGCCCTCTGCGAAGTGCTGAGTTATTCACAAGAAGTGCACTCTGCTACAAAGTGGACTATGTCCAGAAATAAAAGGGCTGTAAACAGCTATTTATTCCCCTTCCACTGCAGATCTAGAAAGTTCTGTTCCACAATAGAAACTAAGCTATATTTCAGACACACCCTGCTGCAGCCAGCATAATTAGTAGCTAACACAGGCCCAGTATTTCTTCTATCGACATCAGTCCTGGCCAACCTATTGCAATGGGAAGGCATCTCTTGCCTAGACCTCTCCTGCTAGGCAGCCCAGTTTCGGGCTGCTCCTGGTTGATGGCCACTCTTCTCAGAGTTTGGGATAAAAGGCATAAAGCAGAATTAGATAATATTAGATTAGTTAGGATTACTGAATTAAATCCAAGATAGGATAGCTGAGGTGAGATACCCTGGGTGAGGTGCTGCCATGTCAAACAGCCTTATCCGTAGCCTCATATGAACTCCAGGTCCGTGGATGCTGCAGCTAATATGGTTAGGCTGTGTCATACTGAGCTTCCCAGGGAGACCAGGTGACCCAGTGAAGAGATTTCTATTGCTTAGCTTTGGAGAGACAAATTCACAGCCTCAGCCAGTGTATCAGTTAAATTATTTTCTTCCTATAACATAAAGGTTAAACTGCAATAAAGTTGCCAAGGCATCAATTCAATGATAGAGATACACAAAGGCCATCCTTTTGCTAGAGTAATTTTGGCCAAACTGCACAGACCAGTTAAATATATAGCCCATGGCAGCAGAGCAATCTGGTCTTATAGTACTTAACCAGTATTGATGGATAGCTACATGTCCTGGCTACCTGCCAAGCCCAAATTAACCATCTGAGCTACTACAATGGATGGCCAGAGGCAAAAACATAACTGCCGCCATCTCAATATTAGGACTGGTCTAAGGAGTTCATTACCAAATTATTACTCTTGGAGACAGCCTCACATCATGGGAAAATGTTGATTTTATTTAATTGAAATGAAGTTCTACTGGCTGACCCTGGTCATATTACTGTAATTGATTTTTTAATACCAATATGAGTATATAACCACTTTATTCTATTGTTTCTCTGTACCTTGCAGCTTCAGAACTGATGCTCTGATGCCAGCTCAGACGTGGGGAGTTCTGATCTGGAGTGTCATCTGTCCATCCACAGGGATGCACCAAGAAGTTCAGTGTTTTAATTCTAGCATGTGCAAGCTGCACACTTGCATTGATGGGGTCAAGGAGAGCAGGGAGGGACTTGTATTCATTTGCAACTCCTACTTTGAGAAGGGATACGTGATTAATGCCTGGGGACATGTATGCCAAAAGCAGGAAAGCAAAGGAGAAAGAGAGCCTGTTCTCTCAACACTGTTCCCCTCTCCGTCCTTTCAGTATCTCCTTCCCTAGAGTAAGAGGAGTAGACTAAGACTGCAGGGAAGCTTGGCTCTCCTAGGCTTGAAGTTGAGGTAGCTTTGCCACCAAGAAGCCCCTGTGCTCTGAGAAGGCCCACTTGCATTTCTGATAGGCTTGTCAAGGCTGCAGTGAGATGTGCAGCTGATCCTCAGCATGTGCTACAAGCTTTCTGACTTGTCATTTAACATCCGGTATTGGCATGACTGGGCTGCAGCTCAGAGATCTGTGTCCCTGTTGCTTGTAGGGGCATGGTAGACTTTAAGGGGAGAAAGAGTTAAGAAATGCTGCTGCCCAGGTTTCCCCCTCTCTGTTGCTTTATGACTCCTGTGTCCTCTGTAATCAGACTAAGCAAAAAGCCATTAATATTTTTAGGGTCTTGAGCTACTGAAACTACCCTGCCACACAGAAGCAAGCAGCTCAGGCAATTTGCAGCCAACTCTGCCTCTCACTGTGGTAGTTTCCTGCTGGTAGGGATCAGCAGTTCCCTGACATGCTTGGCTAAAATTGGGCTGACCCATCCCTTTGCTAAGCCCTAATCTCCCTTGACTTTCTTTCGGCTCAAATCAGAGCAGTGATTCTCTGAGCTTCTCACCTTGCCATCAATGGTGACTGCAGCAAAGACCGTGGAGGAGTAAGGAGACCATGCAACATCCCCTACAGCACAACTCAGGTCATAAACAAACAGCGGAGTCCTATAAAAACAAGGCACAGACAAAAGAATTCATTTAAATATATGCTACTCTGGAAGTGTAACATTGAGCTACGAACTCTTCTGCAACTTGGATGTTGCAGAAGTGGGAGACAATGTATTTCTCTAGGTCAGATAACAGCCAGAGTCTGAGTCAAAGGCAAAGCAAAGCTGAGCATCAACTCAAATGGGTCAGGATTTGACCTGATAAAATGAGAAGAGAGGCAGCACATTTCTTTCTTACTGAAAACATTTTGAAAGTTTCTTCCCAACACGCACAGCAAGATGGAATCTCTCTGGTTAATAATCATATGGGAAAAAGTGATTTTCCCTCTCTGGACTTCTGATAATACCATTGAATATTAGAGCAATATTTGCAACAGGAAATATTTGACTCTGATTTAAAACAAAATCATTTTCCTGATTGAAGCCAGACATCCCTCAACCACTAACCCCGAACTTCATTCCATATTTTCAAGTGTTTCAATTTTTTTTTTTTTTTGCCTCTCTGTCTCTGCTAGGAGGTTTCTGGCCCCTGAGGTCGTAGGCCAGCCCCTGACATTTCTTTGTAGTATTGCTCTAGAAGAATAACCCTGCCAGGGTAGGTCCTGCCTGAAGAAAGACAGGTCCTAAGGAAAGCAGTCAGGCTCTGTGCTGAACTACATTGCTTGGCAAGTGCCTGGGGACTCCTACCTGGGGAGTATAAATCTGAGTCATTAGACCTAAAAAATAAGCAAGCAATCAGTATCATCAACATCTAGGAGGGAAACTGCTCATACTGAGGTATAAGCAGGGTTGACACGTGCAGCTGGCACATCAGACTGGACCTCCTCATCCACACCAGGATCCAGCAGAACCTACTTAATGGTATGATCCCAGATCTTGACTGTCCAGTCAGAGCTGCAGGAAATGAAGACTTTCAGGTGGTAGGGGTTCCAGCTGATTGTGTCCACAGCCATGTGATGTGCTTCAAACACATCCAGAAATTCTCTTGAATAGCATTTTGAACACTGCAATGGAAAGAACTAGTCAGTAATCAGACGAAGACCTTCTCCCGAAGCTCAAATTCCTACAGAAAGATGCCTCTGAATAATTGTATGGCCTCCCTGGATCTTCTGGGCTGGCTGAGAAGAGGTGGCTGGTACTCAGAGGTGCTACTGAAGATAGCTTGCAGGCAGCCACAAGCTCCTTTCTGCAATACACAGAGACAGAAATTGAAGTTGTCTGATTGAATTTACAGCCAGAGTCAGGGCCCAGAGACCATTTTCCAGTGTGGGAGCTTCACTGTCTTCCTGCAAGCCTGGGCTCCTGCTGTGTCTATAAAATGTTCACAGGAAAGGCAGGGGAAAACATTCTCTGTGCTGCTCAAGAGCACACAGCAGTGTGTGCATTTGAAGTGTTGCTGTTAAAACCTTCAATAACAGTGCTCTCAGCTGAAGAATGTCCTATCACACGCTTAGCCTTTAATGACTTTGGAAACATGCTAAAAAGTCCCTTCCCTACCATCACCCAGGACAACCTGATCAAAGAGCCTGCCCCATCACATGACTCTGCAGCTCTTTCTGTTGCCACTTGTGACTTCCTGGAGGGGTGTGGGGGCCACCAGATGTTGGCAAGGACTCAGGAACACCCCCACTGGGCCAGTGGGCCTCACTGGACCCCTGCCAAGAGCAGCCTGTGAACTGTGCAACCCCACTCACACGCGTGTGTGGGTCACACCTGCAGCATCACAGCTGTGGGTGCTACTGAACGGAAAATGTAGGATGTCTACAAGACCTGGAAAACATTTGAGAGCCTTGGAGAAGTCACTTTGTGTGTGAGTTTATGAAGGAGGAAGAAATTACAATCTACTTGTCTGCAAGGGGATTTGATCCAGATCCTGTTAGTTCTGTGTAAACAGAAAAATTAGGTTATCTTCCCCAAACCTTCTCCCCTCTGATCACGCTAGAGGCTTCCTTCACTAAAAGCAGCAATCTCATCTCACATGAAATGTGTCTTGCTTATGTTCTCATACACAAATGTATCCACAAGGCATTTTGGGTCTGGTTTTAGGATTTTCTGTCGGTTTGACTTCTGTCACAACCAGGACTTTTCAGCACCTTTCATTGCTCCCTAATGAAAGCAGCAACATATCATCTGCAAGTAGCTGGATTGCTGAAGTGTTACATAACTTTAATTCTTGCAAACCAAAGGTCTAACTAATCATAAGGTTTAACTGTTTATTATACATGACACTTACTGTCTGGATGCTCATAACTGTCCACTGGTGCAGTACTGTATTCCTACAGCAGCAGCTCCTTCATTCCTGAGAGGTTTGTTGTGGTAGGAAACGGAAATAAGAAAGTGGCTCATATCCCTCTGAGATTTATTGAAAGTGTCTATAGCTTGCTAATAGTTTGTTGCATTCTCTGAGTTATTGTCCCTGGGTGTCATTTTGGGATGGAAATACCCTTTAATGGCATGTTTCATAACTCTACTTCATAATTCTTAATGTTCAGCCATCAGGAAAATTGGTACTTAGCTTGTTTTGAAAGTCGCTTTCCTGGGAACAGACAGAATGGGTCACAAGTAATTAAAGCAAAAGAGAAGCTGCTTTATCCATCTGTCCTTCTAAGTGTGTGGATAGAAGGTCCCTAATACATGAGAACTATGAAGAGTGAGATTTGAACAAGATTTGTCTTCATTCTACAGAACTGTAATGCTTGGTGTTCTGCTTTCAAAGCCTTACGGGAGCTGAGCTCTTGATCTGTGCAGCTCTGGGCACTGATGGATATGGGACACCCATCATGCTCTGGGATGTGCAGCACTGGCTTCGTAGTTTGCATGATAAGAAAGGGATCTGCATTCTTTCCTATGAAATTAGCAGGAAAAAGGTTTAGGTAGGACAGATTCTCACCTGTGTCCACTGAGAGAAATGAACTTTGCATGTCTGCTTTATGCTAAAGGCATCCACTTGCTCTGGTAGTGCCTGCTAGTGCCACACAACATGCACCACAACCTTTGTCATTGTCTCTGAGTGTGAGACAAGACTGTTCTTCCCACAATGTCTATTGAAGAAACATCACAAACTTGAGAAGAAGTTCAGAAAAAAAGTATGACTTGAACAAACAAAAGAGTTTCTGAGCTAACTAGAAGTGCTGGCAAAGTCTTTCCCTACTATTAAGTTTAAGAGCTCTACAGTTATTAGAAATGTCAGGATGAAAACAAAACCACTGCAATATGTGACACCTAACTCCTGACAGGAGAGCTATGAAGAGGATGAGTAGATTTGGAGAGAAGGCATTTGTGCAGTCTGTCTGATCTCCTAGAGCAGTGCTCCAATTTGCTGAAAGTGTTTTTCTCCTATTAAAATGATGCTAGCTGTGTGTGAATAGTAAATGGTATTTTTATGATGAGATAGGAAAGCAAAAATGTGTCTACGGCAATACAGGAAACCAGTAAAAAGATGAGTGTTGACAAGGTTACAAAACATGGGGGAGGAATACTGGGAGGAAAGGAGAACTCTGAGGACACAAAACTTATGAATAATCTTCAATAACAGCACTTCAGTTTATGCTAGACACTATTTTGACACAAAACTCCCCCACAACCATGGTGAATGGATAGTTATTAGTGTCCTTATATGGTAGAGAGTTTCTTCAGTTCATTAACAGAAACACTGAGAGTCTACGTAATACAGAAATCCAAAAAGCAACTTTTTCAGAGAAGGTTTCTAACCAGAAACAGAGTACAACAACACTGGCACTCCCAGGCAGCTCAGGACACCCAGACCTTTTCAGAAACCACTGACACAAACATGCCTCGTGTTGTGTTGGGCAGGCTGTTACCAGTTATGCCAGAGGCTCTTCTTGGCTTTAGCTTGTTGCTGCTTGTAGAGATCCGTACCAGAAATGCTAAGATTTGCAGAATGGTTTACAAATGGAAACTGAGGCACAACAGCATATCAGAGGAAACAACAGGCAATGGTAAAAGAAAGAACCTGTGGTGATTGATAGAAAATGCAGTCAGTCCAGAAACAAGACAACTGGACAGAACACAAAGAAGCCCCAAAGATAAGATGGCAAGAAGAAGAGGAACTGAACCGAAGCCTTATAATATCCAGACCACAGAAACAATTTTGCAAAGACAAAGCAAGACTAGACACTGAGACGAATGATGTCTCTATTACTCATGTGTCATTGGAAGTCAGATCCTGTCCAGAAACCAGTTTGTCATCATCATTTAAAGAAAACTCAAGAGATGTGATAAGGATTCAACACCCAGCGTCCTCTGTCATCTGTACAACCACATATTCCTGTCCTGAACACAAAGATGCAATTGTTCTGATGCTTAGCATGAGAGAATGAGTGTGAGTGAAATTAGATTTGTTCAAAATTAGAATAACCTTTTCCTTTCATTCAGTCTTGCACTGAGTTTTATTACACCTGCAAGAAAACTGCCTAAGACTGAACCTTTCTTGCATGAATATATTCAAATCTCATCACAATTTTTCTGTTGAAGGCCTGTTTATTGGGAAGTAATTCGGACCAAAGATTTAAAGTCAAATAATGTTTCAACAGAATCTGAGACGATACTTTTTGATACTAAAGCCGAACAATTCCTAAACAGCAAATAAGACATGCAAAGAAGCATACAGAATTGCATTACAAAACCCTATTAATGCAGAAACAGTTTCTCCTCTACATAAAAGGGCAACAGATAGGTCTGAGTGTAATTAAGATAATGATTTCTTGGCTTCGGAAACGCTATTAACTAAGCCATTTTCAAAATTTCACCATAATTGTTCTGCAGCTAAAGAATTAACATATTATCGTGTTATTTGTGGGCATGCCTGGTCTCTGAAAAAAAAAAAATCCCTGAAATTCACTTTCCAATTTATTTAATAAATAAGTTAAAATTCGGCCTATGTGGAGAGCAGCCCATGTTTGATCCCTGACTCAGACAGCACATCAGGAATCTGTCCCTCTCACTCAACATGCAGTGGCAAAGGCAGCACAGAGACAGACCTGAGCACCTCACTCAGAGCAGCCACAAGACCCGAGAGCTGCTCAGGTTACTGTGGAACTCTTCCTGTTCCCTGTATCCAGGACCAGCAAGACTCCTGAAGGCAGTTCACAGGTAGCTCCAGTAGTGGGTTCAGATGCGCAGTGTTTCAGTAAAACTCATGATAGTAGTCCTTGTGAAATGTCTGCAGCAGGAGCTGATCCAAAAACTTTTGAACCTGCTTGTAGCAAACTCTTGGGGGTTGCTAAGGGAGCAAGCACTCTCCCCCCTGTTTTTGTAGATTCTACGGATGCTCAGTGCTAGACGCAAGATTTCTCTTCCCAGTGTTAACCCCTACAATGTGGTGGAAGATTGGCTCTTCCTGCCCATGGGAATGCCAGATTTTCATAGGGCAGTGTTGTGCAATATTAGAGTGGTCCCACTTATCACTAAGGCTCACCAATGCAAGAATGTTGCTCACCAGTCAACCTGACAATGAACGGGAAGATCTTTTGTAACATTATCTCTCTGCATTTGTTTATCCCATAAGCGGTTAAGACACTTGAGTGGCTTCATGACTGAGGTCTCTCATAATTTTAAAACCTCACCTTAGTTCTAATTTTACTGAAGATCATCCAAGCAGAATCACCTACAACTTTTTTCAAGGTAAATGCTGCCAAATTCTCTTCCTATCCAGTGCTTCTTCACAAAGAATTTCCTTTCCTGTGTAACTCAATCAGGATACCAGCCTGAACATTTCTCCTTTAGGGTAACTGGTGGCCCCCACTTCACCATGACATCCCCTGTCAAACTCACCTACCTCCATCACTAAACTAAATAGTGGAAGTTAAAACATGATTCTCTGCTGCCTTTTGATCAGGAATAGACACAACAGCACCCATCAATTTAAAGTACAATACCCAGGGTATCAACTCCCATGGGAGACCAGACAACTCAGAACATCTGCCCATGACGGTACAGATGGTTAGTACCCTGAAAGCATCAATAAAATGCCATTGCATCTACCTCAGTTCTCACACTGCCCAACAGCTCAGCCCTTCCACTCCTCCCACCTCCCTTCTGTACCTGTCTTGTGCAAAGCAAGTGAGCACTACTCAGAAATCCTCTCTAGATACTGCCTGGCATAGGGAGAGATTTCAATCAGCATTATCCCTCTGGAAGGGACGCATATTTGTTAAGCACATCTTGCCTAAATGATTGATACTCATTTCAGAATATTATTTCCTTTGAGTTCTTATTAGGTTTCATGTTCCTTTTGCAGGCAGGATATAGGGAAGGAGTCTACATCATCCTCTAGGGATGGCTGGATGCATCTGCTCTGCATGTTATCCTCCTGCTGATGGTCTACCCCGCACACTTGAAGGGTTGCGGCTACAGATTTAATAGAGCCCATAGCCAGCTAACAGGAATGCTGTGCAGAAAACAGCTGTATGAGTAAGAGACTACTGGCTTTATTCTCAAGGCTAAATACAGAAGAACTCAAAACTTCCTATTTTTAGCTAAATTTCTTATGAAAACACAATGCCTGTGCCCTTCTGTCTGCTTGTCTTTTCTCGCAAGCAACTTTAGACCTCACTGGCAATTTCAGCCAAAACTGGCTGCATGTGGGACTTGGAAATAAAGTCTCACACATTCCATGAAAAGGAATAGCCACAGAGCACAAACATCTGGGCAGTGCCCCCCGTGTGGGACGAGCAACTGCAGCTTGGCTGCTGCCCTCACCACATGGCTGGAGCTGGCTGGTCACTAAGGTGTCAGGCTGCAGAAGGGGAGCTAGCCAGCACTGTCTGAAGGAACCTAGGGTGATAGCACAGAGGTGGGATCATTGAGCTGGAGACAGCATGAGGAGGAGGAAGGTTTGAGTGGGTAGACTAGAGATAGGAGAGAAAGGAGGAAGTGGTACTGCGTGTCTTTTCCAACCTAAACTATTCTATGTAATTCTGTAAGGGAAGGGCTGCAGAACACTAATCCGTAAGAAATATGGCTTCATTAGCCTCACTGCTCACAGGATAACAGGACTAAAAGGAAAAAGAGCAGATATTTTTCCTGCCATTTCCCCATAGCCATGAGGATAGAAGATCAATGCCTTTTAACTTCTGCTCTGATCATACCTAACATTTCACTTGCACAGCTGCAATCCATAAAGCATTTTCAGAGATGCAGTTTGCATGAAAAATGTTTCTGCAAAATAGGGTTTTAATTGGGCCTGTGCAGAAAGCTCCCTGTGACCCTCTGCAGCGTTGTGCTGGTCTCAGGCTCACCACAGGCATCCCAGGGCAGGACCAGGCTCTGAAGTTGTACTTTGTTACTACCTGAGCAAACAGTTCAGATGATGAACATGAAAGACACACATGGGTGTGGGGATGTAAAACAAAGAATTGACATATCATTCCTACCTTATAGATCTTTCCATCTTCAGTACCAACGAGAAACAAGTAGTCTATCTTTTTGTGAAAATCAAACGATGTCCCACAGCCTGTTAACAAAAGAAAGGTCTGACAGAGAATTGGTTCAGCTGGCCACCACATGCTCCCTGCCTATGGTAAACATACATTGCCTGCATTTTCATTAGTGTTTTGTTAGCCAGAAGCTCCCCAAAAAATATAAAGCCACCCCTTCTGCTAACACTTTCCAAGCTTAGCCTGTCCCCAACACCTGCAATTTGAAAAGCCAACACAGAGACAGGGAAAAGTGAACTGGAAGAACTGGAAGGGAGGTGTGATTAATTTTGTTAAGAACTGAAAAACTGTGCGGGTCAGGCCTGCCTCTATTGAGAAAGAACAGATTGTGCCTGTTTGGTACCCACAAAAATACAAATCATTTCTCATGAATAAAAGAGCCCAGAGTGGAAACACCTCAGCATCCTCCCTGTGCTCTTTTTGCCCTTAACTCTAAATCAGTTTAGCAGGCCTACTTCAGTAAAGCCAATAGCAAAGGATATGATTTGGGAAGAAATCCTCTGCTAGGTGTGGAGGATCTTGTTGATGTCAAAAGTCGTGAACTGAGCAACATTGTGAACTATGTTCAAACATGTATCAACTGCAACAGGATGTGACTTGTTGGATTTTGTGGCTTCTGCTCCAGGGGGTAGGCACACCATCTTCCAAGAAAGCCAATTCACAAGTTGGTGAAAGAAAACTTCAGCAGAATTCTTGAACAGAAAATGAGATGTTTGCCGAGTGCTAGAGCTACTTGTCAACCAGCAGGGACACCCACAGCAACCAGCAGACGAGAAAAAGGAACAAGTAGACAAGGCTCAGAACCACATTGTTACAGAGAGCACAGGCACCTCTCTTAACCACTGTATTTAACATTAACAAAATGTAATTCTCAAAAGAATTGTTAAGGTAATTTCAACCCTCTGATACTTCTGCATTTTTAACTTTTAAATAGATTGTTAAATCAACAAGACAAGCTCCCGAGAGTTCTGCAGGGTACTGCCTTAGCTGGTCTTCTGCAAACTATGTGGTGCTCCATACCTTTCCATAAACAAACTGTTTAGCAGTTACTAGCCTAGAAACACAGCAATTTTTAAATCAGAGCAAGGGCCTCCTTCGAACAGAGGTCCCATCTTCTCAGCCAAAAGCAGGTGTACAAGGATGATAAGAGCATTCCCCAAGAATTCCCTTGTGTAATCCAGGACCTCTAGAGCTGACTCATCTCATTTTATCTCAAACACAGGATGGTCAGGATGAGAGGATTCAGCCTGTAAAGACTGCACTGACTTTGAATGGAGGGAGCCTAACAGTAGCTCAGAACAGATGCAGTGCTTTTAGATAGCCAAACCCAAAAAGGAACATCCCAACAATGGCTGGATGAACTGCACACACAGAAAAGTGCAGAAGGTGCTTTTCATCTTGATTTCACCAGACCAGATTAATGTCTGGTAGGAAAAACAAAAATTACTTAATTTTGACATATACAGGTAATGTCTGTGCCATATCCACACAGAGAAATGCCAGTAAAATGGACATTTTCTGAATTAATGTTTAATTCATCTATCTATGCAAGTAAAGACAATTTTTATCCAACAAAACTTGACTCAATTACTGGCCATTGCTCTAGACAGACTTTGCCCTACTACATGATGAAAGCAAGGAGGTGTAACCCTCCTTCAGCTCCTGTCCATCTCAATACTCTGCTCCCAATTTAATTTCCCAGAATGACTGATTAGAGGCTTTGTGTCAGTAATTAATCAGCATGGCAAGGACTTGGGCTCTTACCAAGCATTTGCAGCTGCAGCCCCTCTGGCCCCTGCGTCGTTGTTCCCTCTGCTGACAGCTTGATGACATCCATATGAACCAGCTCATTCTGCAGGCAGAGGAGATTCCACATGAATAACATGCTTTGCAGCAACAATACAGAGACATTCAGTACTTTGAAACAGCAAGTTTTGTGGAGGAATTTTACAAAGCTGTCCAAAAGTTGCTTAATGTTTCACATTTGGCAACTTGCTAATGTGCTTCTTTACATAAAACCTTCAGGAAACTGATGCACTGCAACTGAGTGACACTGGTACATTACAGTGACACATGCGGCTGACCTAGAAAACTTTGGGGTTTGAGGTCAATGTTTTTTAATGGAGGTCGACACAGTCAGCTTAAATCATTGTGTTTAGTCAAATAACCCTCTGAGGTTTCAGATGGAAATTTCATATTCTCATGGAGCTAGTGAAACCTCACACTAATGGATAGTAACACCTTGTCAGTCTTTGCTTCTTAATATCCTCCTGTTATCTCCAAAGCAGCCTTGGTTCCCAATACTCACAACTTCATGGGCTGTGAGATTCAAATAACAAAACATTCAGCAAGCAGCTCCCCCAAGGGAAAAGTGCCCCATGTGGCAGTTCTCAGCAGAGCTCTCAAGAGCTCTCTTTGCCAGCCACGACATCGCTGTGCAACTTGATGCACGAATAGGTAAAAAAGGATGTGTCCTAAAGAGTTTACAATCAAGATGGGAGACAGAAGACAGATGAAAATAGACACAATGTGGGTGAATACGAGGAAACTATTGGAGAGCAAAGATACATTCTCAGACTAGCTTTGGAAGTTAAAATACCACTGCAGAATGGGGCTGGCTGTGAATATAGGAATACCCTGGGGCTCCAGAGGTCTCTTCCAACCCCAACCACTCTGTGATTCTCTGCTTCTATGATAAAGAGAACAAAGAACTAAAGATTAGTGAGCAGTGTGGGCTGTGGACTGGATGTTATAATGAATCTGCAGATTTCCCACTGGAGCACTGTGAGAACAAAACATAACTTCTTAGCTCAGTGAATTAAGCTGTACTTGAACCTTCCATAAGCCCAGGGCAGGACTCAGGTGGAAAAAGAGATTCTGTCTGGCAAAGTCAATTCCAGGAAATTCCATGTTGAGGAACGTGGGAGAAGACGCTGTGAGTATCTGCTCATTACTGCAGTTCAGAGAGGACAACACTATAAGGCATTTTTATTGTATTCTGGGGGTACAAATTTACAGAAGGTTCAAGAAAGGTCAAAACTCATGAAGTGATATACTTCCTTCTCACTAAATCTCACTGCTGCACATCCAGACGCCATGGCCTACTGATAGCAGTAAATTGTTCTCTGAGAGAGCAGCAAGAAGCGGGACAGATCCCTGCAGAGTTCTACCTTAGTGGCTCTTCTTGCAGCACAGGGTTACAACGAGTTTGATTCAGCGGGTAAAGGTAGGAGTGATGCTAAGAAAGAAGCCATACATGCTGGTGTATTTGAGCAAGAACTGGAAAGAGTACTACTCAGAGCAACTAGGAGCAGGACATACCCCACTGCACATGCAAATAGTGCTGGTGGGCTTTTGGGAGTGCAGTCAGGATATGCTGAGCAGGCACTTGCCTCTGCTCAGGCTCCCAGTTCTGCCTGCTCTCCAGACAGCATGTGTTCTGTCCAAGCCATGGCTGACGGCCATGAGTCTGGCCTGGAGAGCAGCTTTGGAGCTGCATGCACGTTGATATACCCAGTATGTCAGGCCCAGAGATGTGGTAGCACACCATCTCTATGTTCTGCTAGAAGGGTAAACCACACCAGACCTTCCTTCTAAGCACACACCTTTCTGCAGCCTTCCTCTGAAGGCGGCTCTCAGCACCTTCACCTGGCTGAGGCCCCCATGGACAGCTTCTGCAGCCCCTCTCCTTCACAGAGGATCTTACTTGTGCAGACTTCCCTGTTGTGCTGCTTTTATCTTTTAACTAGTTTCACTGCCTGAAAAATGCATCTGTTCCTGGGGCTATTTGTCGCTAAAGCTATTCACATATTCCTCTGGGTAAACAGACTGCTGACAGTTTGGCCTTCCAGGAATACTAAGCAATAATATGTTGCTTCTGCCAAATAATTGCAGAGCACTTTGTAAGCATTAGCGAATCAGGCCTTGCAGCTGCTTGTTTCCCTTTAGTTGTTATTAGCCTCAAGTAATGAAGGACGCCCAGAGCTGTTCAGTAATTCAGCTCTAGGTCACGTAGGGAGGGTGAACTATGACTACTAATGAAACATGGGATTGCTGAGCATCATCCTGAGAAGCAATGCCATGCTGCATCTCAACAATCCCTTGAAGTGGCTCTGACATCTCTCCTTTTTGATAGGCAATGTGTGCACCCAAGGTGGGAGAGTAGTCATCCAGGTCCTGCAGCCTTGATGTTTTACACCTTTTGGATGACTCAAAACCAAGTCAAGACAGCCTAAGTGCAGATCATATGCTGTTTCATGAAGTTTGTGCAAAGTGCCCATTTCTAACAGACACAACCACTACAGTCAAGGCAGCTCAACTGTCCCTGGCTAACATTTGACAACTCTTCAATCCAAATCTTGAGTGTGGCTTCCCATATATTCAGCTGGAAGTAGGAATGAATTTATTCACTTGGTGCTCTGTAAGTGTCAAACAGCTATCAGTGTTCGAAGAAGCTTTACTTCTGGATAGTCCTGTCAAAAAATTAACTAAGCATGCTTTCATTTATTCCCTATTTGCAATAGAGATTTGCAGAACAGAAGACTTCTGGAGTATCTTCAGTTTTATTCTAAATAAACCCAGAGACAGCTCTTTTGTAAAACTGGAATTCAAGCAGATTGTCCATTTCTCCTTGTTGGATACAAAACCACAGACTGTAACAAAACAGCCTATGCATCCTATTTCTTGCTTTTCCTGATTAGTGTATGTCCAAAAAAAATAAATCCAGACAGCATCTAAAATTTTGCAGTTTTCCACCCCTGTCTACTAGGTACTCACCAGCTCTAGCAATTTCAGAGGTAACTTCATTTCCAAAAAAAATCCTAAAATGGTGCTTTTCACATAGGTATGGCCAAGTTTATTACAGTAATGCAAGTAGAAATGACATCATGCCGAGTGGATGCAGATCTTAGAAGTCACACTAGGGATGTCTAGGAGGAACATCTACATGTTCAAGGGACAAAAACTCCACAGTTTATCACGTGGGAACATGGTTAAGCACTGGTGAATCAAAGAAATATTGCAAAAGACCCCGTACTGTGTGAGTTGCTATTAGAGTCCAGCCGCAGACTCTTAGGTTGTCCCAGTTGTGGCATTTCTCTGAAGTAAGAGGCTTCACTCAGTGTTTCCTGCCTCCTAAGGGGACCATGCTGAGCGTGTTCAAGTATTGGGGCTCAGCTGATAAGTGTAATCTGCCAAGCCACCTCAACTGGTTGTGTTTGGGTGTAGATACGTACCGCCCAATTCAACATTAATCTTTTGAGCATTTCTATTCAGGGGATAAAACAGGAACTGAGTGCTGGGACAGTGTCAGCCTGTCCTTGCCTGGGGACCTCTGACAGCTCTTTTGGGAGAAGAACTTGAGACACACTGGGATTTTTGAAGGGATTTTTGACTCTGAAGCTGCATGTATGAACCTGGAGAAGTCTATAAAAAATAACTTCAAAATCTGCACCATTTGCATGTGCCTTCCTTGTTCATTAGATGAGGATCCTATTCCTGAAGTGAACATAAGACTAAGATTTACACACAATGCTAGACATAAATCCCTGCCATGGCAGCAAGGCCTAAAAATTTCAGAACAGGCAAGCCTTGATAGCTTGGTATAACAGATTGAAAAATAAGCACCCAAGGATGTAAAGAAATTTCTTTGCTTGCTGCAGAATAATGGGACAGCTGCTCCAAACTCTTATTTAGGGCAATCCAATTAATTTTTTAGTAAAATATTTCAAATCTTCAAATGTAAAATAAACTAGCCAGCAGAAAAAAACCCCCACATGTTGAGGTTGAGAGTCAGAGACATAAATCTAAGGGTCATTTTGGGACAATAACGGTAGGTTTCTATCAACATATGTACCTCAAAAGGAAATGTGATCAAAGGCAGGGTATGCAAACTAGTTAACAGAAGTTGTAGCGGGTGTGAGTTGGCAATGTCATGGCAGAGGACAAACCCTCTGCTTGTCAGATAGCATGTTGCCACCCCACTGCAAATGTGAGCTTACTCAGTGCTGCTTTGGCTACATGGGGAGAAATTTGCATTGGCCATTTCCCATTCTGAATTGGAATCTGTAGGGGAGCATTCCGGGAGTAAGAATCTTGAAGCTGTGGAAGGAAGCAGATTATTCTGTTCTGTCTCTGGATGACCCTTCTGGGACAAGGAAAGTTTCAGAGCAAGGACTAGTATTCAATTCCTTCTGCTGCCAAGCAGAAAAATGATCTCTCCTTTCCAGGCCCATGGGGTGCTACAGGTATAGGTAGGATGAAGGTTAGATGCTGACAGGGAGTAAGCTGGCTCTGCTCATTTCAGAGTCTAACATGGAGCTCCAGATCCAGCTGTGACTGCACCTGCAATCTTTTCCTGGCACTTATTTTTAAACATGGCTCATTGGCAATACTAATAAAACTAATGAATCATTGAAATTTTGAGGCAATTTATCATAACTTGATTGACTGAAAAAAGGAACATTCACTTATTGTTTACCTTAACTAAAGTCCAAGAAACAATCCGCCCATCTGAGGAGACAGAGAAGAAGTTTGAATTGTTGTCCATGTCATCCTTCTGCCACTTGACCTTGAAAGAAGAAACAGGAAAGTCCCAGTCAGCACCATCACAGGGCGTTCAGCATTAGAAGGAGAGAATCCCGTGCCTTCAGCAGGATCTTCTGAAATCCTTCCTAAAGAGCAGCTGGTTTTCACACCACAGTGCACGGCAGGTATGAACACCCTACTCTAGATAGTTTTAGAACTACCCCCAGTAGTGCTATCACCCACTTTCCTGCAGGATGCTCCAGCAAGGGGGTAAAGCCCCTCACCTGGAGACTCTAAATCTTACCATGGCCATCATTCCCAGCAGTGACTGGAGCACTGCTGTCAAGGATGAGTCTGTTGAGATGTCTGAGCTATTCACTAGCACTCTGTACTATGGCACAGCACCATCCCAGAGATCCCCAAGACATCTTCAAACATCATGAGAGGTGCTACAGAAGGTCCCCAAGCACTGACTCTACACAAACTAACTTCTTCACATTGTACTAATTACTCCAAGTGCTGTGCCATATGGGTACCCTTCAGCCAGACAACCTCAAAATATCTTTCTGTCCCTATGTGGGGTGAAGATGAACCCTTGCAAGCAACGTGTGACATGGGTCCCTGGGGCATTTCTGCTTCAGGGAGATGAAAACATCTTCATTAACATTACTTTCTGTCTGCCTGGTAAGGAGATTTGCTTTTTGACTGTGACAGTTCAGCAGAAGAGATTAGAACTCAGATAAATAGCTTACAGTTTAGAAGAGATATTTCAGTTAGACCAAAAGCATTAAGAATGCTCAATTTTCAGATCCTGGAATTTAATCAGACTGAAGGGAAAAGGATGACTTGTCAGTGACTCTGTCAGCACACACTCCTGTGGGCATCTGTCAGTTCAGGATGGGGACAAGCACTTCAGAAGGCTCTGCTGAGCTTTTCAAAGGCGTATCTGTTCCTATCCAAGGAGTGCAGCAGATAAAATTCCCTAAACATCATCCCATAAACACAATAAACAGGCATGATTATTCTAGAGCTTCTCAAATACTTTATCCATGACCACCTATTTATCTGGTACCTATTCTAGAAAATAAGCAGTATTCTCAATGCTTTAATTACACAGATTTGGTTTGGGAAAGACTGTTAATTCTCTTTTGTAAAATTGTTTTTACTGTGAAATTCTGTGGAACATAAAAATTCAGTAAGAGACTCAGCAACAAGTAGTTAACTCTCTAGTGAACAGGTTTTCCACATTATTCTGGGGAAGGAAAAATAAAACATAGAATGAATCCATCTGAGAATGTATCAAAATGCAGTTTCATGCCCACAAGTATAACTGAAGAACCTTGAGTGGCATATACCTTTGAACATCCTTCCACAGGTGAAATTGTAAGTCTCCATGTGGAACCACTTCTGCTATCCAGTATTAAAGGAATGGCATAACTCAATATGGCCCAGAATAAAATGTTAATGACAAAAGACAGGTTCAGGAGCATAGTGATTGCCAAAGCTGGCCATTGTGCACAAAATGTCCTGGGCATATCTATTCCAGGAACATCTCCTCAGGATCATAAGCAACTGCTGACAGTGAAAGTCACCGGCAGCTACCTCAGATGAAGGGGTTGGTGTGGTGAGAAGTTTTAATTCAAAGTGAGAGATGCAGAGTTCAGGGAAACTGGTTACAAAAACATGCCCAACGTGTCTCACACCAGGCACAGAAAAAGGGTTATGTTTTGAATCAGAGATTTTTAAAAAGTCACTCTAAAATTGTCTAACAATAAAATGATTTTATATGTCAGATATAGCTCTCCTCTAACTCATGTTCTTTCTGTTTAGTTTACTTTTCCAAATATTTGGGAAAAAGAGTCACATTTCCCAACCATACATGGAAGAAGGTCCAGCAGCTGTAGTCTATCCCCATCACCTTGTGTCAACACAACTTCAAAGTCCTCCTGTTTACACTCGCACAGCGTGTTGCAGTCAACTCTCATGAGCTTATGAGCGGTTTTTCCCAAGCTAACTCCTTTCAGTATTCCTCAGGCAAAAAGCTTTTCCCTGGGGTTTGCCCACTTCAAATACCCTCTCTATGATGGAGATCTATTCAAGTTTTCTACTATTGGTGCTCAGTTAGGTGTGTCGCATCTACTTCTCTTGGTCCATTACACAGGTAGCTGGAGTCGCTAGTCCCAAAAAGCAAGTAGGCTGACATGCTTGGGGTACTCTTAGTCCTACATTCAAAGCAGTGAATAGCAGTTCAGTTACGTACATATTGTAGACAGCTTGAAAACAGTCCCTCGGGGGTATCAGATTCTGCCCTCAGATGATTCCGAGCAGCTCTCAGCGATGTTAGCTTGAATTTCAGTAAACAGAAATTGGCACTTAATACTTTCAATTTTCCTTCAACACCTCTGCCACCTTAATAGTGCTTGTGATCTTTTTTCTCCTGATCTCTGAATCCCATAAATGCTTATTAGAGTAATTAGCCTCCATGATACTGCAATCAAATCGGGCATCTGCTCAGACCTCCAGAGGCCTGTCAACGTGGCACGACCTCCTGTCATTAGCAGTATCTGTGCTGTGCGGGGTGGAGCATTTGAGGAGAGAACCAGACAACTGTCTGTTCTAGTGGCAAAAAGTTAATTCTTTCCTGAAACACATAATAAGCCACCCAGCATTTTTGCAGTGCGAAGCAATTTACAGCAAAAGTTCAATTATGATACAGTAAGAGTAAAGAAGCACTTGAGAAAGGAAAGTGTGTAAACAGCAAAAAGTAGACAACCAAACACAAAGCAGCATGCATTTTCTGTTCCTGATCATGATGAGATCTGAAACAAGAGTAAGGACCCAGCTGCCATTTTTTCAGTATGATCTTTAACCTGATTATTTTTGTCATACAAAATTAGTATGTGAAACTTATTGCTGTTAGAGGAGCCTACCACTTTCGCTTTTCATTTCTTACAGCCTGTTCATTTATAAAGAAGAGACTATTCAAAACCTTATTTATTTATAGAAGAATAGATATTAAGACCTGCATGTTCATTACTATGCACATCAGGTTAGCAAGGCAATAATCCATTCATTCCTAGCAAAAGAATACTATCATTTTTATCCATGGCAGCTGGTAATGGCTTCTGTCCAGCAGGAGATTAGGCCATTTATCCAATCTGATTTGAAAACTCCCATGTTTCTGATGTCATTCCTATGAAAGAAATAATGCTTGATCAGTTTTTCATGGCACACAGGCTGTTAGCTACTTCCAATGACAGGATGCAACCGGTCAAAACCACCCTGGCCAGGAAACTGATTTGAGTGTTGTGCAGGCTGCCACAGGCAGGGTCTGCCTGCAGTTCTGATCCCCCCAGCTCACCCTTGGCTTGCCAAAACTCTAGTGTGGGGTGCCACACACAGTACATGCACATTGATAAGCAACTCCTTCCCTTTATTATCCTTCAAGGAGCCCTTTGTTAGCATTACAGTACCATGGCCCTGCTGACACCTGCCCTAAGTGAAATAAGAACATTTTTATTATTCAATGCCTGAAAAAGAAACTAATAAAATCTGTCACAGGTAGAGAAGAGGAAAGATGGAGACATTGCCAAATCCCCAGGTTATCCTTACGTGAACTGGCCAAGTAAGACACTCGGTTGACTTTGCCAGGCAAAAATCCCCTTGGACTGCTGGGGAAAGTCCCTGCCACCACGACCTGGGGATAAATTCCTTCCAGTGCCAACTTCACAATCAGTACACTCCTAGGCAAAACCATTACTGTAATGTAGGGTTTAGAGGTACCCAAAAAGCATATCTATTCCGCTCTGAGGCAAGATCAAACACGCCCCTTTCATTGGTGACAATTCACACAGGCTGTTCTCAAAAGCCTCCAACAACAGGCACTCAACAACTTCCCTGGAGGTACACCATGGCTTAATTGCCCTTATATAGGAGATTTCCTTTACCAAGAGTTAAGCCAATTACTCCTTGCCATTTCCCCAGTAGACACGAAGAACAACAGTTTATTCCCCTTTTCATAACAGTCTTCAAATGGGCAAGAAATGGATGTTGTGTCACTGTTCTTTACCCTTTTTTCCCTCACTCCAATGCAAACCAACTGCTCCAGCCGTTGCTTCCGGGTCTTGCTTTCAAGACCCAAGCCTTCCCCGTTCCTGTTCTTCCCTTCAGCCCTTCTCTGCAGCTGTAAACACCTGGTACAGGGCCACCCTGAGGCAGGAGTTACAACCTCCTCTATCCTACATTCTTGCTAATAATCAGAATGACACAAATCTTTGTGCAACAGTATTGCATTGCCCCCTTGGGCCCCCTGCTGCCTAACCAGGCAGCTCGTGTCCCATATCTGTGTGTTTAACTTCCCCTTTCTAAATGCAGTATTTGCTCTTGTCTTTATTGTTTTTCATCACATTGATTTTGGGAATCTCTTCCAATTTATCAAGATAATTTTGAACATAATCATGTCCTGCAAAGTGCCTTGTCCTCCCACAGGGGTTTCCCTATTCTGTAATTGGAGTTGTTAATGAAAGTATTGATCAAAAAACCACCAGAACTGACAGCTGGAGGGTCTCACTTGAAGCACCTTCAGAGTCTGACAGCAAGCTCCATACATTCTCTGAGCACACTGCCTGAGCCATCTGAGCAGCCTCTTTATGGTGATTTTATCTAACTCTTATTTCTTTAGTTATAAGTATGTCACTGTGTGGTCTTGGATCAAAACCTTTAGTCAAGTCAAGATGGACAGAGGTGATAACCTCAACTGCCTCTCTCTTCTTCATAAGGCCCATTTCTCTGAAAAACAGGAAAGAAAGGAAATTATACTGGCTTGACAATCTATTCCGGACCAATCCATGTCAGCTTCCCTGAATCACCTTATTATTTGGACAATTACAAATAGTGTTGCTATTTATTCAAGTACCTTTCCAGTCTTTGAAATTGATCTGACTGGTCAGTAATTCTCTGGGTCCAACCCTATAATTTTCTTCCAGGTATTTTTTCACTCCTTCCAGCCTTCTGAGATCTTTCCTCTTTTCCCTGGCCATGTTTGTCCTACAGGTCAGAGTGCAGCCTGATGCACTGCTGTGCTATCACCATCACTTTGAGAGTCCCTGTGGCTGGCTTTGGATGCCTTTAGCTTGGGTGAACTGTCCAGACATTGGTTTCTGGGCTCTGGTACCCTGTCTTGCATGCAAGGACAGTCCCTTTGAAGAAAGCACCTGTAGAAATCTTTTTGCCAGACATTGGCTCTGCAGAATGAGATTGATGACAGCAGACTATCATACTTCAGTCTGCCCCTGTGACAGGGACATGAATATGTGAGAGTCCATAGGGGACAGCAGAGCGATGCTGCCCTTCATCCATGCCCCAGAGCACATCCCAACCCTGCCTCTGAGTCAAAGTATTTACTCAGTTCAGATGTTGTAAATGGTCTTGCACATAAAAACTAGACTTTGCTTAAAGTGCAGGATGAATATAGCCCAAAACCACTCTGAAATGTGTATAATGGTCTGAAATTATTCTGGCTACTTCTTTAAGTACTTCAGGGTATGTTTAAGCTGATCTTGCTGATAAGCAAAAACTTGTCTCATCTAAATATTCTTTAACATGCTCTTTCCCTATTCTGACCTGTGCTTTTATCCTCTTGTTATATTAATCACACTAAGCAGCCACTCTCAGACACTCACTGTAAGATTAAACAATGCAGCATCAAATGAAATATTTCATCCTTATTCACAACATTCAGTATTAGCTGAAAGCTTGCTTTAGTAATGAGCCTATATTTTTCATTCCTTCAACTTCTAATATACTTCCCAAATATTTTCCCCTTCTCTTTTATGACCCAGGACAATCACAGGTCATTTTGCGCATTCACTTTCTCTCATTAATTCATCTTTGGCTTTTCCCTCACACTCACCTTTAGACATGTCTTTGTTTCTGTGCCTGATGCAATTCTTTGTAAGCCAGAGCTCTAGATGTACAGGTCCTCTCAGAGACCTTGCTATTCTGCCAGCACAGCAGCTTGGGGAGCCCACCAATCTGCCTCCTTACCAGAAAAAAGCCATACTCTTTTGTGCAAGTCCAGCTGTGCATCAGAGGAACACAGGTGTTTCCCAGTCCCTCTGGGGCTCTCCCAGCCACACAGTTTTCTTCATACCCTGTACAGGGTAAGCAAGGAGATTCAGAGACTTCTCACATTCCCACTGGCTGAAGGCTTCCTACTGGCAAACTGAGTAAGGATGCAGACACAGCAAGGGAATTGGCCCTCATCTGACTCTAGCAGTGCCTGCCTTGGCAGCAAAGCCCTGACACAAACCTGCTGTCCAAACTACACTTCCCGTTTCTGTATGCACAAGCCTGGGCCAACGAAAAGTGCCAGCAGAGGTCTGGGGCTCTCTCGAGGTAGAAGAGCTGAATATGTACTGTGATTGAGCAAGGGCACAGGATCTCATGGATGCAGTTTGGCTGCATCCATCACACAATGGCACGAGTCATCAGCTCACAGGTGAACACTGTGTGGATTTCCTGCAGAGACAGAGACAGATAGACCAAACTCCAACTGGGAATACCCATCCAAACCCAAACACATTAGTCCACCTGTGGGCACTTTTGTTCCGTGTACTGGACATTTTCTCCATTTTACAGCTAGCCTGTCTTTTACTCTGCCTCAGCATCATGCTGAGGGCTCATGCTGAAGTGCTGATCTACAATAAATTGCTCTATAGGTCACATCTTCTGGAGCCGGCCTGTTTGCCCCCGTGCTCTTGTGCAAATATTCTCCTGGACTTCCTTACAGCTGTCTCTGATTTGAACTAAGAAGCAGTTCCCTCTTCTTCCTTATGTCACCTCCAAATGTGTTTCTTGTTGGTTCCTGACAATAACTTTCATCAAAACAGCACCCAGAAATATCAAGTCATTACCAGCAGAGAAGAAATATTTCACAGTCTCCTGCCAATTACAGATTGCCATTTTTTGTTTATTCTACTCCCTGTGTAACTTGTCTCTGCTGTTTGCCAAGGAATTTGCTGCTGTGGAAGTCTCCTCAGACACTCAGCTTATATTGAGTCTGATAACTTTTTGTTTTGCTGGAGCAAATGGTTTGTCCCTCCTTGCTGCTGAGACAAAGTATTGCATCTACAACAAAGCCCCCAAATGCCTTCTACCAAGGACATACCTAGCTATTCTCTGTTTGTTGCTTATCATGTGCCCCAGCCTGGCACTACAAGTGGGCCTTGACACCTCACTGAGAACCCTCCACCAGCCACCATAAGCGAAGCCAAGGCCAGGCACTGTAAGGAGTACATGCAAAAAGCAAGGCTGCTTCCCTGCAATCAAGAGACCTCCCAGAATTATTCACTTGATCACTTGGAAAGCAGCGGGTACTTCACTCACAAGCAAAGTAACTCCAGCATCATCTTTTATACTTCAAGAAACACGCAGAACAAGGTTTAAAGGTGAGGAATACCTGGAGTGACTGGAGCCCCTCCCCAGTGCCAACCTGGAGTTACAGTAGAAGTTTTCCTGCGCAGAGGTGGGAGGAAGGAAGACAGAAAGCTTCACTCTTTACCATAGTTAGCTGGGATAATGGCAAAAAGTGAGCTAAATCCAGATGACTCATTTTGGCTCAAGGCAATAATGAAGATTTTAAAGAGCTGTGATAACTTATTGCAACCTCCTCAAAGGTCAAGCAGCCCAGTCAGCTTCTTTGGCTAAGTCTATACTTGGTAGAGAACTTGGGTCCTGCTTGCACTTTGAGTATATGATACCATTGTGGTGAGGGAAGATTTGGCTGCACACTGGCTATGTGTGGGTCTGGAGTTCCTGCCAAAATCAAACATAGGCAGGCAAGAAAGAACCATAGTATACCCAGCTGGTCCTTTAGTGGTGGGGAGCAGAATCATGGAGTGACCAGCATGCCCATCTTGGAGCCAGCAGTGCTCCTGTTCTGTGGTACATGCCCAGCAAAAGAGATTGCTGGTCTGTATCTACACTTTTTGCCATTCTTGTCTGTCACACTGGGAATCAGAGGGCATTACTGCTGTGGAATAGTAAGAATGAAAAACCTTGGCAAAAACAACTAAAAAACCCAAAGAGTTTTGGTCAACATTGTCATAGAAGATATTAGTCCTTGATTTATTTTTTCTTAGAAGCCCTGCTATGAAAGCCTAGTTCCTGTCCACATGCATATCCCTGAGGTCTAGAAACAGTGTTGGTAAAAACACCGTGAATCAAACCACAATTATACAGGAGAAGCCACCTCAGAGAGGAAGAATCAGGTCTGTCACACAGTGAGAGCTGGGCTGCCACTGTCAGACTTGAAAGTCTTTGCACATCCAGGAACTTCATGGCTAAAAGCAACCCTCATGAGTTGGGGGGACACTATCACTTCTCTGCCACTGCCCTAGATACCTGCATGGAGAGATTTTGCATTGAAGATACTCTTGAGGGAAAAGCAACTTTTCAGGTCCAGAGGCTGATGCCTGTATGGAGGCAAAGTCACGTATCCCAAAAAGGTTCATCTGAGCCTCTTCCTCTTAGACTGCATTTATTGTTTAGAGGAAGGGAGGTCCCACAGGTAAAACAGAGCTACTAAGACATTCCTTCTTTTAGTGCCATACAAAAAGATAAATTGTAATTAGACATTTAAAAAAATTAAGGAGCACAGGCAGATATATCTGATTCTGTAAGGCCTGACAAAATTCAGCCTAGGGTGCTAAAGGGAGCAGCTGAAGCAATCTCTGAATTTCATAGCAATTTGCTGTGAAAACTAGAAGAGAGAAGAGGTCCCGGAGGATAGGAACAAGGAAAAATGCCCTAAGGAAACCCAAAGCAAAACCTGTCTTCAAGGATAGGTTAAAGGACTGTGGACAAGTCAGCCTAATACTGAACTTCAAGAGCTGCAAGTATTAAGTCATACATACATAAATACAGGCAAGAAGATAAAGAACAGTGAATATGGGCTTGTCAAGAAAAGATCTTCTCAAACTGAATTATTTTCCTCCCTTTTCAAGGTGAAAGGTCTGAAAGAAGGATGTGTTTTACCTTTAATTTTGTAAGGCTTCTGGCACACTCTCTGTGATGTTTTCAGAAGCAAGACAAGGAATTATTACTATGAAGTGGATGAGTGCTTGAAAATGAATTTCTAAGAGTTTAATCACTATTTCTTGACCACTTGGGAGAACATCTCTAGATGGATGCCACAGAGGACTGTCCTGGGATCAGTTTTATAAACTATTTTCATTAGGAAGTTGCATAGTGAATTGCAAAATACGTGGGATGTTTGCAGATGATACAGCTGAGAAACAGAGGATTCTGGTAGGATCCAGACTCAAAGTTATCTTGACAAACTGGAGACATAATCTGAAAATGAGAAGGTGAAATGTCATAAAGACAAGGGGAGAGGGACACAGACAGGATGAAGAAAGTACATAAACATGTAGAAATTACTGAATTTCCAGTTAAGTGACAGTAATGCAGAAAAGGGTCAGACGCAGGTGTGGGAATCAGCAAGTGATACAGCTGGAGTGATACAGAAATGCTTTTCTCATGCATTAAGAGGTGTGCACCATATAAGACACAGTTGACAAGGACTCCAGTCTGTCAGTACTGGAGAAAAAAGCTAAACTGCCCAGTCTCACTTCGAAGAAAGCACTTCAGGGACATCTTTGATAATATGATGGGAAGAAGAGGACACTTTCAAGGCCCCTGCTGCTTCTCATTTTGGTGACTCACAAACAGTTCCCCAGTTCCAGAAAGGAAGGTTTAGCCTGATTTTAAATTCGGTTTCACCTCTCACATGTTTACTGCATGTCATGCTCAATCACACTGTGACTGCTTCATTCACTGCAGTAGATGAGGCTGCTTTGTATAGCAAACAAGTCTTTTGAGTGCAAGTAAAAGCTGATAGAAAGAGATAAATGAAAATTACTTGTTACTTAAAAATAAATTCACTGACAAATGTTCCTATCTTAAAATCTGGGTTTTCTTTTAAATGCAAATGTTTCAGCTATGACAGAAATCTGCAGATAAGGGAGCTGCTAAGTGAAGGAGGGCTCTCAGTGCTATTCTGTCCTTTGTAGAAAAATTTGTCAACATTTTAACATTAAATCATGCAACAAGAAAGAATGAATCAGCTCAATGTGCTTAGGAAGTAAACTTGCTCCCATGACAGAAGCCAGTGAAGAGATAAGGTCAGAAAGGAGTAACTCCTCCTAAAGGTGAGTCAGTAATATTTAAATACTTGGCTGTACTTTTTGCCTTTGAGAGGAAATGGTTTAGACAGATGAATATCAAAACTTTCAAAGATTCCAATGCCTTCCGGTCAGATTAGCCTTCCTGCGAGGTACTCCTTGCCATCCTATGCTATCCATAGCAAAAGCAGGGATTTACTCAGATGTCTACTTTACCTACTTATGCTTGTGATAATAAACATGGCACTTAGGAGGGTTTGATAGCAGTAGATAGGTATTGAAACAAAGGCAAGGGCTTCATCTATAAAAAAAGCTAGGCAGCAACCAAGGCGGCCAGCTTGGCGGGACCATGTCTCACCAAGGTAAGCTGCAGCAGGAAGGATTCCTTCAGCAATGCTGTGATAATCAAAAGCATCTCAAAACCTCCTGGCACAAAAGACACAATCCAGCACTGGCTGGATGCTCCAGGAGCAGCCCTCAACTGCAGACTGTCAGCCATCTGTGCCATGAGGTTAGCTGATGACTTGATTCATGGGTACCAGCAAATACGGGGCCTATCTGGTGGAATATGGATGTTCTTACTACAGATAATTCCAGGAATTTCTCACTTTAAAAAATTTACATTTACAAATGATTTCTCTCCCTCTAGCAGCAAATGGTTACTTGCAAATTTTACTACAACAACTCCTGGAGTTGTTGTAAAAAGTCCTTAAGAGCTTTCTGATCACTGAGGGAAAATAGCTGTGTTCATGAGCAATGAGGAAATACTCTAAAATAAACTGTCACATCATATTTAGGCCCATAAACACTCCACTTCTGTAAAACACTGCTCTCCTACACCTTGATCAAGGGTCTTCCATCTCGATGGCATCTTCCCAGGACTCAGAGCTCCAGGCACCATCTCTTGAGCATCAGTGAACTCACGGGTGCAAGATCAGCAAAGAGGAGCAAAGAATCAGACCCACCCACATCAGCATGTTACCACAAATTTGGTGATACTGGGGGGGGACTCAGTAGTAAGCAGAGAGCATGACTATTGAAGTGCCACTGATCCAGGTCAAAGGCCCAGCCTGAGGCTTGTGCATCACTGATGCTTCAGATTTATCTAAAGGAAGCAGAGCTCTGTTATAAATAGCACTGGATAAGGCTGGCCCTATTTTTGGTTTGTTTTCTTCCTGCTGGGATTTGGATGTTCTGCTTTGCACAGTGTTCCACCAGGAATGTGCTTGTGTATTCCCCTCATAGCACTTCCCAGTGTATTTATTAGGCCAATATGAAAACAGCTGAGGAGAGAGGAACCAGACATTAGACTCACACCTGTTTGTCCTGCCAGGGGCTGTGTTCCCATGTCAGACACAACATGCAGCTGAGCAATGGGTGCCAGAGACTAACAAAACTTCAGGGGTATTTAACCAGCTGCAATTCACAGCTCTTGGTTTCAATTCTGACTATGCTCACTAAGCAAAATTTCCATTTACAGACAAAATACAAAGTTTCCCACCCCATGCGCTAGAGATGAGGAGAAGGCAGAAGCACTTAATGCCTTCTTTACCTCAGTCTTTATTGAGAAGACAGACTGTCCTCAGGACAACTGTACTCCAGGGTTGGTAGGTGGTGTCAGGGAGTAGAATGGTCCTCCTGTTATCCATGAAGAGGCAGTCAGAAAACTGCTGGGACACTTGGATATTCATAAATCAATGGAACCAGATGGGATCCATCTCAGGGTGATGAAGGAGCTGGCGGATGAGATTGCGAAGCCGCTCTCCATGATTTATCACCAGTCGTGGTTCACTGGTGAGGTTCCGGAAGACTGGAAGCTGGCCAATGTGACGCCTATTTACAAAAAGGGTAGGAAGGAGGATCCTGGTAATTACAGGCCAGTTAGCCCAACCTCAGTACTGGGTAAGGTAATGGAAAAGTTCATATTGAGTGCCATCATACAGCACTTACAGGATGGCCAGGGTATCGGACCCAGCCAGCATGGGTTTACAAAGGGTAGGTCGTGTTTAACCAACCTGATCTCCTTTTATGATCAGGTGACCCGCCTGGTGGATGTGGGAAAGGCTGTGGATGTTGTCTATTTGGACTTCAGCAAGGCCTTTGACAATGTCTCCCACAACACACTCCTGGAAAATCTGGCAGCTCGTGGCTTGGACAGGAGCACTCTTTGCCGGGTTAGGAACTGGCTGGATGGTCGGGCCCAGAGAGTGTTGGTGAATGGTGCTGCATCCAGCCGGAGGCCAGTTACCAGTGGTGTTCCTCAGGGGTCTGTGCTGGGACCAGTGTTGTTCAATATTTTCATTGATGACATGGACGAGGGTATTGAGTCCTTCATCAGTAAATTTGTGGATGGCACTAAGCTGGGAGCTTGTGTCGATCTATTGGAAGGANCAGCTCAACATGAGCCAGCAGTGTGCCCTGGTGGCCAAGAAGGCCAAGGGCATCCTGGCCTGCATTAGGAATGGTGTGGCCAGCAGGAGCAGAGAGGTTATTCTGCCTCTGTACTCGGCACTGGTGAGACCGCACCTTGAGTACTGTGTCCAGTTCTGGGCCCCTCAGTTTAGGAAGGACGTGGAGATGATTGAGCGTGTCCAGAGGAGAGCAACGAGGCTGGTGGGGGGCTTGGAGCACAAGCCCTATGAGGAACGATTGAGGGAATTAGAGTTGTTTAGCCTGGAGAAAAGGAGGCTCAGAGGTGACCTTATCACTCTCTACAATTTCCTGAAAGGAGGTTGTAGTCAGGTGGGGGTTGGTCTCTTCCACCGGGCAGCAACTGACAGAACGAGAGGACACAGTCTCAAGCTGCATCAAGGGAGGTATAGATTACATATTAGAAAGAAGTTTTTCACAGAAAGAATAAAAAAGTATTGGAATAGTCTGCCCAGGGAGGTGGTGGAGTCACCATCCCTGGATGTGTTTAAAAAAAGGCTGGACGTGGCACTTGGTTGACATGGTCTAGTCTAGTCGAGGTGTTAGGGCAAGGGTTGGACTCGATGATCTTGGAGGTCTCTTCCAACCTGGTAATTCTGTGATTCTATGATTCTGTGAAATGAAGACACACATGGCAGGTAGGTTCATGTTCAAACCCCCAAGTTGTCTGATGCTGCTAAATCAGAGACAGCATTTGTGCCTGATGGGAGGTTCCCACTACCACAGGATCAACACTCAGCAGGTAGGGGAGAAGGGTGGGAGCCATGGCCAGCCCTGGCTCCTTACATCTTGGTACATATCCACGTGACCTTGCTTGCACCATCCCTTCCCAGCTGGTCTCTAGCTCTGCCATTATCACTCTCTTATCTCTATTTCACCCTCTTCAGAGCCGCACTGTCATTTCACAGGCTGTATTAGAGCCATTAAGACCCATCAGTGTATTTATATATACTATAAAGCAGTACAACAGGATTCAAAGCTCCAACCAACCAAACAAATGTGTTACAACTTCTCTGCTATTTTAAACCACAAGCTAACATTTTCCAACATCTCAAGGCCTTCAGGGACTTTTCAAATGCACAAGTGAAGTTTTCTTCACAAATCTGTGTAACTAGAAGGCAAAGAAAATTTGTTATATTTTTCTTGTAGACACCAGAAATTAAATAGACAACCTGAAAACCCATGTTAAGATGGTTTGGATCGTAGGTAAAAGGAAGAGGAGGGAGAATAGCAATACAGCATGAGAGGAGAATCTATTAGCTAGGAACAGCGAGAGCAGAAGGTAGAAAAAAAGTTCAGCATCTGTATGAAGTACAGAGGGAAACACAGCATCCAAGCAGAAAGAGCTCATTTTCAGACAAACATTACATGAACTGCAAGGGATGCTTTCCAAGACACTTTCTAAGACCCAAGAATCCATACCTAAGGCACAATTTAAAAATAACCAGTTGCAGGAACTGAATCTCCAGAAGACACAGTTAGATACCACTTCAAAAATTACATCAAAGTTAAAGGAGCAGGGATTTCATTCATTATTGTCAAAGATATTTAGGAATAAGCATTTGGACACTTACCCTGCCTAATCTTAGAGAGGCTTAAAAAGTGTCCAAAAGGTTTTGAACAAGGTATAAGTATGCTGCAAAAGATTTTATCCAGCATTTCTGCCACAGGACTGCCTTGCAATATCCACCACTTCCACCATATTTACATGAGTCCAAAGCTTCTGGATTAATTTCTGAGGCTCAGCACAGCATTTCCACAAAACAGGGAAACTTAACTCTGTGGGAGACAGGATTTCCTCCAGGAGAGATGTGTCTGTAGTGAGCTCTCCTAGAGACTAAGGGCAACCAGAAAGCTGCTGATCTCAACCCTGATTTATACAGTGAACATTGATGACTATTCCAAAGCACAGCTGATTCTGCTCAGTTCCCTCCAGGAGAGGATGCAGAATTCAGTGTAGGGAGCAGGACTGCAGCCAAGGACTGCTCCAAGAAGGAAGCTTCTGATAGACTGAGATCTAGGACCTCAAATGCGTGCTGGCTGGACCACGGATACTCTTCCCACTCCTCTGTACTTCTGTTCAAGCACAGAATGAGTGAAGTGCTTTCTCTGGTAAGGATACAGTGGCCTCTTTCACTCCTGGGTCATCAGAAGTTAGATTTTTTTCCCTGTTTGCACTGTGCCAGGTATGCAAGGCAGGACTGGTAGCATGAAAACTGTAGTAGAAAGCTGCAGATGAAGGGAAAAGTCCTCTGTGCAAACATTGCACAGACCTGCCATGAGAGACATGTACAGCTGTCTTGCATTATTGTAGAGGTTTGGTGCTAAATGATCCTCACCATAAGGTTTCTGTTCTATTTTTCCCTTCAGGTTACATTCTCCCACTTGCCAGCCCACGTCCTGATGCTCCCTTATCCTTATCTTAGGTCCAAACCACTTGATTTCAGGTCTCTGTTGTTCTTCTTTCTTCTCTAGGTTTCTGTTTCTCCTCTAGAGTCATCTCCTAGCAGTATCCTCACAGAGTTGAACTGGACTTTTTTCACTGAACTACCCTCTGCAAACACCTATTTTGTGCTTCTTAGCAGTGAAGGCAATAGGAAGGGTGTTGAGGCTTTTCTGAGACAGCTGATCTTTATTCTGACCTTGATAGCAACCTTCCATCTTATATTTTTCTTTTATTTCCTTTGCATCAAACAATTTGCTTGCCTGAAGCCAAAGGTACAAAATATTATGTGAGGCAGTAACATCTCAGAGGGAATGCAAGCTGCAATATCTATTTGTCTGACTGCAGATGACAGATTTAGGAGAATGCCCATTGTCAGAAACGAAACAATGTGCTGGTGTGACAGGGGATTATGAACAAAATAGTTCAGGGTTTTTTTTCTCCTAAGAGCAGCAAATATCACCAGCTTCCTGGAAAGACCTTTTCTGTGGAGCTGTGCTCAGCAGCACAGAGAGGGGTGGAGAATAGAAGGGTGACTTTAAAGCACTTTTCATCTACTTCCATCAGCAAAACAAGACTTCAGTGGATCTGGGATGGCTTCATGAACCACTAAAGTTCATTGTAAACTGACTTAAAGACTTAGATCGGAACACAGAAAATAGAGCTAGAGAAGGGATCACACAATTATAGGGCAAACTCCAGCAATCAAGTTTCAGGTGAGTTTTACCTGGTTTGCACTTGAGAGAGGACTTACGCAAGTTCTATTGGGAAACTGTTCTGTAAGCTAACACTCCATTTAGTTTCGTTTTGCAGTTTGCAGGTTAAAACCATTCTGCTTTGTCCTGTTTGTCCAAACCACAAGCACCACATCTAACCCGAGTGGCATTTGGTAAAGAAGTAGACAGCAAAACTAGTCCCTTCTTTTCCCAAGCACGAATATAGGGCAGAAAATAATTCTTTTAGGATGCCATCTGAAGTTCCCTGGCATCAACTCCTCAGAGAGGCCAGATGAGCTTCAGTAAATGAACAATGAACAGAAGTGCTTTTCTAACCAGTGATCTCTTCATAGCAACTCCAAACCACGCTGTGACTACAGAGATTTGCTTTAAGCCCAGTCAAAAGAAATGTTCCCTTTGCAGATCTCAGGGTCAATACTCTGCAGTGGGAACTTAGTCAGTAACTCTGATGGTGAACAAGTAAAAAAATAAATATTTCCAACACTCTGCAGTAGTATTGGCTCTGTTCTAGTCCCAGCATCAAGCAGAAATAATGTCCCTTTACTTGATGTCAAAGTGAACTAGAAGTACACAATGGAAACAAATTTCCCAAATAAGATGTGTTTTAGGAGGGAGACTGAACAACCGAAACATTGACACTGCAGATAGTTCTGGTTATCAATTCCTGTTTGTGAACTGCTCCAGCTTCCAATCTTAAAATACTTAGTAAATCTCAGCATAGAAAGGTAAGAGAAAAAGCACTCTTCTCAGCTGTAAATAAACCCTAGTAATCATCTTTTTTAAAAAGGAAAGGAGAAAGTAAGACTCAACTTCAAAAGGGAGAGTGTCTATGTCGAGAGCCCCTTCCCAGCAAAGCGTCACTTCTTCCCAGAGGACATTGCTCTTGTGGGCTCTGGGCGCCAAGGTCTAATCCAGTTGTTCCACTTTGGCCACTCTGATTAGCATTTAGTGCCAAGCCCTGGGATTTGAGCCAAAAAAATACACTGACCCAGAACTTGCTTTGTAAGCTTACTCAGAAATGATGGGAGTGTGAGGATTTTGCTGACTATTTGAGCATTATTTTGATTAAAGTGGGGTTTAGGTTAATGCCCACATAGGCTTTTTCCCCGCAGAACATGACAGGTTTGACACAGTTTCACAGGAGGTGACTACTTTATAGCTGGTGTTTACATTCAAAGGCAGACGCTTGAATTCAGTGACCTGGGAGGCCATTTCTAGTTCTGTACTCTTATAAGACCTAAGTTTTGGTAGTATTAGGTACATTGCACTGTATGCATATACATTCACATGTCTATGTATGTATTTATTCCTTTCTGGGTCTGGATTATCATCAACTAGTAGCAAGTACTTAGAAACATGTAATTTACAAAAAGGCAGAGTTTTCCATTATTCATGATGCAGTAGCACTGAGTCCATGAGAGACAACTGCCAAATTTATAAGAAACTATTGCTATGCTCCTTAAAAATATAGGGAGTGGTATCAGGCAGATAAACACTTCCATAGGTAACAGAATTAGAAAAGTTGTATTATTTTCTTTTGGTTCTAGTAATGGGCAATGTTATATCAGCTTTGTTTTATGCAAATGCACTGAGATATTACTAAGTCACTGAAGATGAAACGGCACAAGAAAAGAGCTGTCATTCTGCTTTACTCACTTCCCATTTTGCCTCCATTGTGAAAGGCCCCTATTATTTCAAAAGGAAGAAGCCAGGCAGTCCAGAGAACAAAAGCTAATTGTTTGGAAGAATTCTGTGTACTTTTTTACTTTGTTCACTTTCTCTACGAAAGTGAGGTCTAGGATCTAGACAAAGACCAGGCCTCAGATTAGTCAGGATGTTAGTGGGGGAGAATAGGGGATCTTTGAGCTAAATAGGAGTAACAAGGCATTCCTTTCTAGAATCATTTAATGCTGAATGAGGAATAACAATCCAATGTCTCAACCAAATAGTCTGTGTTGCTTTTTCCATCAAATGGAGTGAAAACCTTTCCTAAACTTTTTGGCTGATATTGACAAGTGTTTACATTTCAGATCTTTTCAAGAGAGGTACAAACTCTCTGGATTGCTGTGCAATCACCTAATTACTAACTTACTGTGTCCAGTTCTGGGCCCCTCAGTTTAAGAAGGATATTGAGTTGCTGGAGCGTGTCCAGAGAAGGGCAACAAGGATGGCGAAGGGGCTGGAGCACAAGCCCTGTGAGGAGCGGCTGATGGAGCTGGGGTTGTTCAGCCTGGAGAAGAGGAGACTCAGGGGCGACCTTATCGCTGTCTATAACTACCTGAAAGGAGGCTGTAGTCAGGCGGGGGTCGGTCTCTTCTCTCAGGCTCCCAGTGACAGGACGAGAGGACACAGTCTTAGGCTGCGTCAGGGGAGGTTTAGGTTGGATATCAGGAGGAACTTTTTCACAGTGAGAGTGATCTCCCACTGGAATGGGCTTCCCAGGGAGGTGGTGGAGTCACCGTCCCTGGATCTGTTTAAGGATAGGTTAGATGATGAACTTAGTGGTGTGGTTTAGATGGTTTAAATGGTTTAGATGGTATAGATGTTAGACTGTAATTCTGTGTGTAACTTCACTCACTAGTTTTGTAGCAAGTAAAAAATTGCAAATTTTAGTAAAAATATTGGTACTTTAATCATAGAATCACAGAATGGTTTAGGTTGGAAGCAACCTTAAAGACCATCTTGTTCTGATGACCCTGTCATGGGCAGAGACACCTTCCTCTAGACTAGGGTACTCAGAGAAATTTTCTTATTGCAGAAGAAAATTAAAAATAACGATTCTTAGCACACAACCTGTGGAAATAATAAAAGCAGAAACTACAGCCTACTCATAGCTACATCTATCCATAAGGATATGGATATGGATATCCATGAGTTTGTCTTCTTTTCAGAGCTCTCTTCTTAGAGTGCCTAATGAGGTTTTTTTCACTTCTGAGCCACATTGCTGCCAAGTGGTACACATAAACAGATCTCTAAAAACCGTGTAGAAACTGCCACCACTGCTGTATGTACCTGCTACTGGTCTGCAGGGATGAGGCTGCTAATAACACCCCTTAAGCATACACTGTCCTTCCCAACACCATCTGG
>VXBA01003014.1:159254-176414 GCA_013399895.1 Serilophus lunatus | reverse complement strand
AGCCCCTAGCCTTAAATGCTGGAAAAAAGCCCCGCCGCCGAGGGCAGCTTCCGGCTTCCTGTCCCAAGCACAGAGGCAGCTGGGAGATGGAGTCCCCCTGCTCTACTCTGATTCAAAATCTGTGTTTCTGCATGGATGTGTTCGTTTCTTCCCAGTGGCTCATGGGCTTCCACAAAGTGCACAGATTCATTCAGAGAAAGTATGAATCTGTGATACTATTCATTTTAACAGTTCCTTATGCCTTTATGTGTGCACCAGGATTATTTTGCTGTCATTTGGAATATATAAGAAAATGTTTAAATGAACAAAGGTTTATGGTCAGGGTTCCATGAATTTTGTGGCTCCACGATTGGAGATTTGCTGCAGGATCTTTGTCATTATCTTCTGAAATCTGTTTTAAATTTATTTCTATTTTTGTTTTGGTCACAAGAACTGCAAAAATGTGAACCATTAATCAATTAAGGAATGCATACTGAAGTCTGTAAAGAGCTTGAAACAATCTCTCTTGAGGTGTAGGCTGCCTTGGTCATCTCACTTAAAGCCTAGTGAGCTCCCTAACTGGAGGATTATGAAACCTGGCCTATTTTTTCAAAATGCCACCTGCAACCAGCATTTTTGCCATTGAATATTTTACATCTTAGCAGAAAGACCATTGATGATATGTTTTGCCTTTCTCCTTTTCTGGGACTCCTTGACAGGGGCCTGCCATCTCTGAGCTCTTTTCCATAAAGGAGCGGATTTGTCAGAACTAGGCAGGAGATAAACTTTGAAAGGCTTGTGAACAAGTCTGTGTTACAGACACAAAAGAAGGAAGGCAGGGCAGCACTGGGTGCTCAGAAGATTAGAAAATACAGTAAAGGTCAAGACCAAGAGAAGCGAACAAATGAACAGTTGAAGATCAATAACGTCCAGAAGATTTTGAGCTGGGTTGCCCTGAGGTAAACACAGGAGACCACATTTGTGGGCCACTTAGAGGACATTATGAAGTTAAGATTGGAGACAAGGTAAATCAGTGAGTGTTTTAAGTTCTAGTTAAGCACATTTTGGAGGAATAGCATCAAAATTAATTCATGAAAATGTAGTAAGTTAGTGTAATTGCAAAATTTGGCCTTACTGTGCCAACTCCTTAGCCTGCACAGGAAACTGTAGTTCCCTTTTTTTTGTCACTGACCCACACAAGTTGCTTAAAAGCCAGAACCCTCCATGAGGTCACTGTAAGGTAGAATTACTGATTTATAACTCCTTTGGCACTTCTGCTTTGAAGTTAGAAAGTAGTACCATAACTCAAGCTGAAGCTTCAAATGCATGAATCATCTGAAGAATGAACACACAGTATTGGAACCATTGAATCTATTTGATAAAGTGTCTATAACTTTCTACTATAAGTCTTGTTCTTGATAACTTTTAAAAGGGAAGTTATTCATACAGTGTGTTTTGTGCTTTAGTAAAAAAAGAAAGCCAGCACCTAGTCCCAGGTACAGGTGTACAAGTACATACACACACACATGCCATAGTCGACATTTGAAGAAAAAAGTGAAAAATAATACTAAAATTGATGAAAACCCGTTAAAACTTAAGATTGATTTATGCCAGATTGTTTGTTGTCTTAAAATATGTGGAGATTGCATTGATACATGTTCAGATTTTCCTTGAAAATACAACTGATAGAAAACAATGTAACACAGAACTAATGTGATTTGTGAACAATTACGAATTTATGGGGTTTTTTTTTTGTTTTCGTCCTGTAGTTCCCAATAATGCAAATGGTCAGGCAAAAGATTGCAGTATTTTTATTTTCCATTGTGATGTACAGACTTTATTGAGCAGTTCTACATATTTTATAGAAAACTAGCTATTTCAAGGGACATTTCTCTTTTTTTAATAAAGTCATTACTTTTGTTTAGTAATGCCTTTAAGTATTAACATGTATTTTGGCTGAGAATTTCATAGGTGTGTCAACTATGGCTTTAACTCATTTGAAAACAGCAAAAGATACATGACATTGTGCCACAATCCTCATGATAAAGGGCTTTTAAAAAAAAAGTTTCTCTGTCTATTGCCAAGAAATAGATGATGATTTTGAAATTGTGAATCATGTCTTTGCGCATAATTTTTGAACAGTGGTTGGAAAATGTTTGGTGTAAGCCAAAAGAAGGAAGAAATGTTTATGCATGCGCCCTGCTAGTTTAAACTTGCAAAGCATGGAGCTCTGTTTAAATTAACCCATTCCTATTCAGAATATTTTGTTAATTCCTTTAGGAGTCGCCACATCATTATTAGTTGTAAATTCATTTTGTGAATTTTTTTAGTTCATTTTTCCCAAGCCTTCAGGAAACCCCTGCTGGAAGTATGAATCCCAGTAATTCTTAATTTTTCACTTATTGCCTCTTCCATTGTTTAGGCTTTTGGATATACAGGACCCACAGCTACAAACACATTTTTATTGTTACAATCAAGCACATTTGATCTGGAGGCATTAAGGCTGGGTCAAAATGAAGCTTCTTTGTACTTTTTTTTTCATCATTACATATGAGTGAACTACGCAGATTATGTCATTATAGTCTAAAAATGCAATCGTACTTGTTAGCTTAACATTAGAAACTTAAAGGAAGTAATTGGTGAGATCACTCACTCTGAGACTGACTTTTGATCAGGAAGCTCCATCAAGTGAGAAAACAACTACTTGGTTACCATGCAACTTACCACAGCATTTCCATAACCCCAGATCACATGAGAAAAAATACTAATATATTGCTTTGGAAGAAAAAGGTAGTAAAGAGAACAAAAGAAGCTTGATTCCCTCTGATTCTCTTGAGATAGACAGACTTTGAAAACAGCGAAAGCACTTTCACAGTCTTAGCTGAATTCTGGACTGCCTCTGTCCTTCTGTCAGAACATTACATCTCATGAAGACAAATTTTCTTCTCATCAACCACAGAAGCCAGGTCAGATACTCACACTACTTTGTCCACTTCCATCCATTCACTTCCAAATGTTTACCATAGGAAAATCCTGATATAAATCCCACCTAAGGGAAAAGGTCAAACCTTTGTATAACTCCATTTCTGAACATCATATAAATACCCACCATCACAGCTTGTTTTTAGCACAAAAATTGAAACATGGAAGCCACATGATCTGTATTTAAAATGCAGTTCCACATGAATAACTTAAAGTTGCTTATTGTGGAAACAGGGAGAACCTGTTTATTTGAACCTGACTTCTAAGAGGTGCTATCAGTAGGTCAGTTTGCCAAAAAACCCTGAACTATTCCAACAATAGATTTGACCAAAGTGGATTAGTAGACTGATAGCCCAGTTGCTTCTGATTTAAAAGCTTTGTAGTAGTCTTCTTTGAACTAGGAATCTGGAAAAGCATGTCTTCCAGTGTGCACGTGGTTATCCCTCCTGAAGCTTGTAGTTTCAAATAAATATTTCCTAATTTGACAGAAAGGTCAGGGTTTCCTTCCATTTCTTCCCTGATTGTAGCTAGCTAGGGAAGAGAAAATGACAGATGTTACAACTTTGCAAGTGAAGATCTACCACCTTACTAAAGACAAGCAATCCCTCACAATAAAAAAACAAGCACACAGTGTAAGATATGTGGCTGAGGCAATGACTTCAAGCAGCTCAAATTATGTACCACCACACAATGGTGGAAATGCACTGGATGTCTATTAGAGAGGGTTAATTAGATTGTAATACTTCCTTAAAGTTGTACAGTCCTATTTTCAGTCCTAGTACAGACTTAACATAATTATTTTCTATTTAAATCCAGGAAACACAACTGCTTCCTGGAATCTACTTTGCAGATCATCACAATTCTAATTATTACTATGTATCTCAGTAAATTTACAGTCCAGTACAAATCAATAAGTCAGATTATAGAACACTAAGAAGTTCTGTAATGCCATACACAGAGCATGAGTGTTAAGTAAATCTCTTAAAAAAAAATATTTGTCAATAAGCTTTTGTGGAAAAGAAGGGTTAGGACTAATGCTTCATCTTATTGTGGTTGTTACAAATTTCCCAAACAAAATCAAAACACAACAGTGACACATGCAACAGTTACTGCAATGACTTTATAAAATGAAATGCTGCTTAAAGAATTTATTTTCAACATAGCAGTTAATGTACATGGCCTATGCTTTGAAAGGTATGCCCTCCCCTTCTGTATGATATTTGTTATTTTACATATCAGTTATTAATTTTCTTTAATAGGCAGCAGTGAAAGCCTAAGTATTTCATTATTAATACAACCTTAGAAAGTGTTGTTCTATAGGTACATTCTAAAAGAATACACAGGTAAGTTTTAGGAACAGCAGCATTGATGCTCACAAACTGATAAAGGCTGATGTGCCCTGAAGGAAGCCTTCCTGTTGATCAAGACTACAAAAGATAGTTCCTATAATGAAATACAGTTAAATAGCAAAAGCTACTATGTCCCATATCACACTTCCCTGTACAGCATCACAGGTCTTTGCAAATATTACCAATCTAACAATATCACTGTGATCAGAAACTTGATATGAAAATTCTCATTCTCATATCAAGTGAAAACAGCATAGAAGGCAAGGGATTAAATTATTTAATGCCACCAGGGAAAGCTCCATCTACATTCAGATAAAATATGGGCTTCTACGAGCAAGATCAACAATAAAAACCCTAACCTGACAGCATAGGAAGCCAGCCAGCTGCTTGGGCATGAGAATGCATTAGAACTCAAACAATTCAACAGTGAACTCAGGGACCTGAAGTTCTGTAGGCGAACCACCATTATCATGGCTCAGCCAACTACCATGAACAGCCTCACAATACAGTATACTTACCACCTGCTCAGAAAACTGAATTTTTTTCACAAAGGGTGGTGTATCTACTTCCACTGCTGCCTCTAATGTCTTTATTACTTCTTCTAGTAAACCAGATCTGAGTTGGACAAGAACCTCAAAAATAAAATAAAAATATACAACACAAATATTGCTTATCAATTGAATGCAAATTTTTTAAAAAATGTTTGAGGAAGACATGAAGCAAAGCAGAGCAAAATACATTTCCACATGCCACACTGAAAAAATCCACTCATTGCGAAGAAAGCAGATGGAATAATCAATTTCCTCACAGGTTTACTTTTTTAACAGCTGGGACAGAAAGAACAGCCTAGAGGCACAGTTCCTCTGATAAGCTGCATTAGCTGTTTTTGAATAAAGTGGTTTTTACTGTAGCTTGGAGAGAGGTCACTTACATGGTAATGCAGTAGACTTTCTCTCAGGTTATAGGTTGTACAAGTAAAGAAAAAAATTGTTGCATCTACACATGTGGCTCAGGTTTCTAGGGCTGAAGGAGGCCTGGACTGGGCAGAAAACAGCTAAAGAAAACATTTACTAGGANTTTTTTTTTTTTTTTTTTTACGAGGAGCAGCAATTTTTTTCAATCTTTTGTAGCAAGAAAGCAAAAAGTCACAGTGTCACAATTAGAAATTGTTGATGTGCCTATACCCATAGACGTAGGACTGATCAACTCTACATTCCATTCTATAGTAGGAAGTTATTTTAAAAAATGGGTGGGAGTTAACAGTTCAGAATGTAAGTCATCCAACTGACAGAAATTGTCTGTTTGCTCAAAAACAAGCTCAGCTACACTACAAACGCTCCCCTGTGCCTTTGAGGTGTTGCTCTTCTGTTACTTTGCACATGGGAGTTTTTTGTTCAGTACAGCACACTCCTCTGCAAGATTCTAATAAAAAGCAAGCATACTTACTTTAAGATTATTGTATAGTTTATTCTCTGTTTCCATTATCTGGGAGCAGTAACATTTGGCTTGTGTTACATCATTCTGGGAAGGAATTATAAATAATAAAAAACCCACAGTCAAACGTGTCACCAATTTTCACAATGAAAGTTCAAGAAAAATAACAGTCCTTTGCAACCTTTCAATAAATCAGAAAACACTATCTAGAATCCCTTCACCAAGACCCATAGACACCAAACAGCATCCAGCCTGCAAAAGAAACACTCCATGCTGGAGCTTCCATGTCATCTGGGTTTTTTAGTACAGTGTGTTGCATGTAACCAACACTGAGCATGATATCACCTAAAAGATACAAATTCTACACACATGCTCAGTCCCTTTAACCTTTTGGACTTACACATTTACAGTACTCTATCTACACCATCAACTCATTTGTATAGACAGTAAATGTTACACTGACATTTACTAGACCAAGCAACGTTACTTGAGATCAAGAAACATCTTACCCTCAGCAGTAAGTACTGTCAAAGATCATGAAGCTTACGGAAAAGTTAAATGTAAAGTTGAGTGTTATTACATTCACAAAACAAGAATTCTATCTGAATTTTACAATAAGCAACAGCATCAAGTACACTTCATGTTGTTTCAGAGACAGAGATTCTGGTTTTTTCTCTTTTCAATGCTAGTGAGAAGTCCTATCACACCATCATTCACACAAACAAATTTATTTCAGTGATGTTATAGTTCAGCGTCTATTGTTCAGTGATGCTATTCTTCACAAAGACAAAAAGACCACATAGTGCATAACAAATTTCTAATAACTCTACTTCATTAGAACTTGTGAAAAAGATCAAATCTATAGCCCTTTCAGTGTTTGACCTCTGCTCAAACACCAAACAGAGAACGTTCAGAACATAACCAAGCTGTATACACAAATTAATGGCAGAGAAAATCCAAACTTTATTCCAGAATTTCCTTATTGTCACTCTCCTGCTCAAACTTCCATCTTGTGCTGCCCCAGAAGGTATGAAGAGCCTTTTCAAAACAATGCTTAGGCACATGAAGTTTATGAAAAAAATCTCAAAGCAGAAATGTGGAGAAAGACAAGACACCTCCCAAACAGTAGGGCAACACACATTGTCTTTGAGTCTGCTTCCAAAGATAAACATTTTAAAGAGATAACATTTGCAAATATTTTAAATTACCATTTTAATTCTATTTAAAGGAAGCCATCAGTAGATAGCATTATCTGCAGGAGTAGATCCATGGTTTCATCTAAATAGCTGGCCTAACTCTTTCATTTTCTAATAATATTCTAAAAGCCACTGTCACTATCACAAATTACCTGTACATTAGACTCAAGACATATGTCTGTATTTCACAACTTCCATATTCACTTTATGTGAAAATTTCAGGAGCCTAAAAGTTCCAATACTTGAAGTTGTCTTTTCACTGATTATTTTCTATAGAGACCCAGGCATAACTGAAAACAAAAGATATCGTACCTGCTTGAGAGCAGTTGCCGTTGCAAAGCAGTATGCTCGCAGTGGTAATGTGTAACATTTTAGCTGTGCTTCTTCCAGCAGTTTAGCAGAGATTTTGGAAGACTCCAGGTTGTCCTGCATAGAAATTTCAAAGTAAGTTGCACTTGATGTTCTTGGAATCTGAAAGGACTGTAAACAATTGCAATCACATTCTGAAGGCATGCAGAAGTTAATATACTGTATGATCACCAAGGCTATATGTATCTAAACCCAACCAAGCAGATTCTGTGCAGTACTTCTTGAGAAACACAAGATCAAAATATGATATTCAAAGTGACAAAGGTCAAAACAGCGCAAACATAAAACTTCCGCTGTTTTAATAATTACACCTTGTCCTGTTTCGGCTTCTACAAGAGATAAAACAACTATGGCAGAATCCTAAACCAAAAGACATTTTCCTTTTCACTTTTAAATAATTCCCAAATCAGGAAGAGAGATGCATTTTTGTCCTTACTTTCTTCTAAAAGCTACATTAGGTAGTTACTGAAAAGTCAACGTTTCCTAAGCATTGAACAACGCAGAACCATTACACTAAAAAAATCTGTGTATGTGCAAATTTGAACATTCAGCAATTTTTAGCCTCTCTTACTGATTAGGTCTTGAAAAATGTATATATTGTAATATGACATTTGTCTGTTTTCTAGCACAGGAAGTTTCCGTTATTGCTGGGACAATTTTCAATAGAGTCTATAGTAAAAGGCAATGAGTTTTGCTGTGTGCTACCTCACACACCACCAACTCTCCAAACCAATGTTGATCCCATTGGAAATGATGAATGGAATTGACTGGACCTCAAACAAAATAGTATCTGCCAAACTTAAAAGCTAGTAGCAGGAAGGTTTTGTAACAATTGATACCACCAACATGGATATGAGTCCTCAAGTCTGGTGTTGATTTCTGTTCCTAGATAGAGTTCAAAGTGTCATTCCTTCAAAATATAGTTTAACACATGTTCTTTATTTAAAATGCATGTAGGGCCAGAAGTAGCAGAAAACATAAATCTCAGGAATCTCTTTCTGTAGTGCATGCCATGGATCCAAGCCTTTTGACTGCAGTCCATTTAAAAAAACACATGCAAACTTTTTTAGGGAAGAGGCTACAGCCTAGACCAAGCAGCCTAGTTAATTAGAACTGATGAATTTCACAAGCAATGTGTAAATTACTGCTGAGGTACCATTTCAGGTCTACTACTTTTTGACATAGGCACTCAGTTTCACTGAGTGGTTAACTGAGAAATCCAAGGAAGTTCAGTCTAGTGGTATCATTTTTTTCTCAGCTGGTGTCTTCATAAACATGGGAAAATGGAACGAAAGTTTCTAACTGAATTTGGGAAGGGTCCATGTTAATATTTCAAATTGCAGAACTGACTCAAGTCTGGAGAGGAAGCTCATAATCAAAAATTTTTGGGATCCCACTTTGTTACAAAAGGAAAACAGTTCTAAGGAAACACTTGTAGAATCAATGTAGCCTAGTTTCTTACCATGTTCAAGCTCTTTTTCTTTGAGCTAAAAGTACAGGTGAGCTCAAAGGGCAGCCTGTCTGTCACTAAAGGCATTCATTTAGGTTTCTTTTCTCCACTCAGCTGTCCATTTTCGTCAGGCATGTAAGGAACAGATTGACACTGACAACTCTGCTCCTTGTCAAATTTGGGTGCAATTACAGAAATGGTTCAAGGCTACTTGTAGGGGGAGGAGGGAAATGGACGGGAGATGACTGACAAACAGAACATATCAGCCATATTCCTTGGCCCTTGAGGAAAATAGACTACAAAACTGATATTGAGGCTCAAGCAGACTTGAAAAGTTCACAGAGAAAGCATACTGTAAGACTGTACCAAGTTTTTTCCTTAATGTTTATGTCCATGCAATTTTTTAGGGATTTGTTTTGCGATATATATGTGCATCCTATCACGCACAATGAAGTAATTTAGGACTTATATATTTCTGAAATATTTCCATGAGATAGGAAATCATGAAAGTAAATGTGAAACTTTTAAAATCCAAAAGCAGGAAGAGATAAAAAAGGCATTTCGAACACTTTTTCATCATACAAATTGAAAATACTTACCAGTTTATAGCATATTGCAAATGCAAGTAGATAGGTTTCTTTGTTGAAAGGTATACCTTGTTTTTTCATTTCTACCAGAACTTCCAAAGCACCTATCACAAATACATTAGTGTTACTCACTTTATAAATTTACAGCTGTACTTTCAGTAACTGAAAAGAAAAAAACAATTCAACATATTATGAACTCAGTAAGTCTATTTCAAAATAAGAATATTAAGAGAAATACATTATTTTTAAAAGAAAAAAAAAATGCAAAAAGTTTAATTCAGGGTCAGTTGGCTATAAATATTTCTTAGCAAATAAAAAATATTGCTTAGCAAATTTCTCACAAAGACCCAAACTGATTTGAAGCATTGTACCTAAACATTGCAGTAGCCACCCTGAGTGAGGACACTAGTAAGACAAACAAAGAGAAGACTATGGATTGGTTTTTGGAAAAAGGGTACTCTTCCCAGCTCTGACATTAATGCAGAACAGCCAAAAAAATTGTTTCAGAACTTACCATTCCAAAAAAACACACAAACCAGCTTTCAATAGAGAAAACAAAATGCTGTGGGAAATTACAAAACAAAGAGAAAATAACTTTTTAAAGAAGAGGGTTTAGGAGACAAAATCTCCTGTATAACAACAATTCTGTGCCACTCAAATACAGCCTTCAATTTTTATTACACAGTACAGTGCAACTCATTCACATCTACACTTTTTTACATAATGTTTGGCCATCTAAACCCACAGCCAATTAGCAATATTCACTTTGTATATATAAATATATATATATATATATATAACACTTGCAGTGAGAAGCATCCTCCTTAAAATTAACTTGCCTTAGCAAACACAATACTTACTTTCAAAATGGCCCTTTTTAAACAACATAGTCATCAAAATATGGAATGATGTGCTCTCTGAGAAAAAACCATGCAAATTCTGGAGAGGAAATAGAGCAAGCATAAAAAGAGTCAGAACAGTGAACATTCTTACTGTGCATTTATCAGGTCTTCCTGTTGGAATAAGCCCCATCCCTGTGTCAAGTAACCTCTAAAATACCAGTGACTCAGTATAGTCAAAAGATCACTAAAATTAAACACAAATTTCCCAGAGGTCCCTGACAGCTTGCAGCTGATGAACAATATCTTAGGGGTAAAATACCACCACCATAAAATTGAAAGAATTTTTTGCTAATCACAATATCAAATGATGAACAGGTCAGCACAAGAGCTTGAGTGATGACAATAAGAGTAGCAGAAGAGAGAGGAATTACATTTTATGTTCTACTTCAAACACACTATTTGTTGGGAATAGCCAAATAAAATGTCAGTGACATTAAGTTTAAAATTCTGTATCAGAGTCCAAAAAAGCACCTCACTATTCACCAGTTACTATGTCCTGCAAGTACAGCAGGACCTATGTCTTAATGACGTAGGTCTCAATTAAAAAAAAAACCAAACCAAAATAAAAACTACAAATACTCTTACATATGTCTAATGTAAGAATAGTAGCAAGACTTATCCCATTTCTGGCTAGGAAAATTCATGCCTAAATGAATTATATCAGAGAGATGATTTTTTATTGGCTAGCAGAGATTTTTGAAGACAAAGCATTATTTCACACACTAAACATAATTAATATCATGTCTTAATAGCAAATATAGCATTTTAGAGATGCTAAAAAACAAGTCCTTAAGTTTCTTCAGCACTAAAATGGCCGAGGTCCTGAGCTAATAAATGTCAGTACCTCTGCAAAGTTCAGAGGGAGTCTGAAGTACAGAGTGATGCGATAAATCTCATGGTGCAAATAACACAGGGGATTTGAGAGAGCTACTACAGAAAAACTCAAAGCATTCATTTCCAAGAATGATCTAATTCAACATGGGATGCAGGAAAACATGCATAGCTGTGTTCCTTTAAAGCAATTGTTTTTTCATCAGTATCTTTTATTCAATTTTTATTCAAACGATGCAATCAAAATACATAGGGGAATTACCCGATCTTTGATAAGTTCTACTGCAGGTCTTTCAAGGTCTAGCTCATAACACAGCCTCATAAAGAGGGGTCCAAATCTAAAATTATGTAAGGTTGTGATCCCATTCTGCTCATGGTACCTGTTGGAAAGATTAAAAAAGTTAATCACAAAGGCCAAGGAATTTGCCAAGGGAGAACAGCTTTACATAGACAGCAAGATCTGTATGTGCAATGACAGAGGCGCACTTCTCTATCAGCAGCAGACAAAGATATACAGGTAACAGGAGACTGAATTTTAAGGAAAAAATATTGTTTGATCAAACTAACATATGAACTAATATAAAACAATCTTTTCCATTACCAGCAAAGTAACCTGCATTGGATTAATAATGGGTCTCTGTCTCAAAAATTCCCAGCTACTTTACCTTCTAGTCACTGTAATAGCACAGGAAGCTGCAGCAGCCTATTTTAGCAGCAGTACCTGCTAAAATACCTCTACAAAAAGATGAAGTATTTTCTTTTTCCTTTATAGCTCCTACGCTGTAACTGCTGGAAAGGTTTTCATTCACTTAACCCCCCACCACTGACCTGCCACTGCTGGTTCCAGATCAATTTATAACCAGGTGTGTATTGGCTAGAAAACACCCTTGAACACCTCTGCCTCTCAGCTGTTCCATGATTTTCACATGTGGTTCACCATTCATTCTGCAGTAGGACACCACTTTACTCTCACAACTTGACTCTCCTTTAACCTGAGAGTCTATGAAGTGTTAGAAGTTCCAAAATAAATGAAAACACAGCCTTAACTTAAGGGATTACTCGTGCTTATAGCCACTGATTTAGGGCAACTAACTGCAGATATAATGTGGGGTGATATAATAAAAGAAAAAAAAACAACAGAAGAGTGTTACCTGGATTGTTAAAAATACCTGTAAATAACTTTTCTGGCTAGTTCCACATCAGATGAAGTCTGACATAAATGCAGCAAATTTTTTAATTCACTTTTGAGAATTCTTCCGTTTTTCTTTAATTTTTCTTTAATACTTCTAAAATATGGATCTGAAAATAAAACACAGGAGCAGTCTATAGACAATTCTACTATCTATGATGCATACTGAAACATGGAGACTCAATGAACAAGAGAGCTTGTTTTTTATCAAGCAAAATGCATAAAGCTGCTCACAGACAAACATGCCGTCTCCATGAAGTCATTTCATACTTGGAAAACCAAAAAGATGTTTACTATGAACTTAATTGCATTGTGTAAGTTATGGAACATATCAGGTAATGCAATAATTTTAACGAGGAAGAAAGTTTTGTGACATTTTATGCCTTATGTTCTTTTTCTAAAAAGCAAGCAAACAAAACAAATTCCACTCAGTGTTCAACCATAAAGAACTACTCAATGAAAGATTTAAATTACTTCACAGCTGATGAAAATACATGGACTCTCATATCTAATCTGTGTCTTTCTATACATAGCAATAAACTTACAGTTGCCTCCCTTCCTGCCACCCCCACCAAAAAAAAAAGAGGCTTCTCTATCCAGCACATTTTCCTATAACAAAGCAGATGCAAAGATGAGCCCCTCAGATGGTAATCTTAAACCTCTGACTCAGATATCCACCAGATTAAAATCTCATGGACCACCTGGCAGCCCTCACTGCTGCAACGGTGCAGCCACTGCCTTGGGCCACAAAGTGACATTTTTGTAGCAGTTCTAGGTCGCTGCTGTTACCAAGCTGGAGGTTACCTCTGTCACCTACACGGAGGCACCCCAGAGAAAAAAATATTCAGCTCCTGGACGTACATCTGTTGCTACATGCAAATACAAGTCCTTACTTGAGTCTGAAATACAGAGCTGAATCCTGTGAATTCAGAAGAATGTAAAATACATGTTATAAGCGTATGCAATGGTTGTGATGTCTTCAGAGGTGTGCAGAAATTAAAAAGATACCTGGGATCTGAACTGTATTTATATTATTGCAAATAATTGCATAACTGGTGTAGTTAACAGTGGAACTATTGCAGTTAATTGTTGGATTATAACTATAATAAATAATAGCTACTACATTTCCTGTGTAACAATTAGGGTTAGGGTTTTTTCTATTTCTAAACCAAGTTTTTTTTAGCCCCAATTGCTTCTTTTCATCTTTCACATATTACATTAAACATTCAGTATAGAAACCGTGCACACACACGCACAAAGAGGTGTTTGACACAATGTTTTTCATTAGTTTTCAGAGGCTACTATTTGTATGAAACAAAAAGGTCAACTATGACCTGTAAAACCAAGCATTTGGCTCCTACAAATCTGCTTTAGCAGGACTGATTGATACACAGCAATAAAGTCTATGTAGCTCAAGTATGGGATAAAAAAATACAATAGAAGTACATCATCAACACAGCAAAACATAACATCATGACTTGCAACCGCATGATGTAAATTCTACTTAATATAGAAAAACTGTCAGGTTGACTTCACTTCCCTTCCCTCTCTGTCCCAGAAATATACAAAACTAGATTTGATTATCTGTCGCTTTCTCGCCTTAAAATGCCTTCAGAACAATTGTCAATTTCTGGCACAATATTGAACCTTTTTTACTGAAACTTTCTTAAATAATAAGGGAAGCTTTATGGTTATCTTTCTTAAAGAAAGGAATTTGTATACATTTTAAACAGCATGGCAAAGTCCCTGCTGGAAAAACTCCGCTGATCTTGCCCCTAGGTTATACTAGAAAACCTGGATTTGCTTTTCATATTGAGTAGTATATGTCATCTGGAATTGGGTGTACAACAGACAACTTACATTAGGCAAAAGAAAAAAAAATCCAAAAGAATATGCTAACTAAATTTTACAGAGCAGATTAAACCAAAATTACTGGTGAAGGCCTTTTCTGGACAGTTAGGTAACTATTCAGCTTTGTGTTAACTTTCTCTTTTGACAATGTATTTGAAGCAATATTTGTAGGCTGAAGCAGTATGATCCCTTACCTTATCTTACAAAGTTGGAAAAGGGAGGATGCAAATATTTCGGTCTATGTAAACACCTTGTATACATGAAAACTTCTTCACATGGACGCTCAACATAGCGTAACTTGGTTCCACTCTACAAAGCCTCAGATCTTCCAATAATGGTATGTAAGAAAAATTTGCAAGAGGAAGACGCAAGTTGTTTCTTTAGATGGGGTCAATTGGTGTCATATTATCACAGCTTTGTTTTGTTTCCTATGACTCGTGCTAAAATTAAGAATGGTAACTATTAAATAAATGGTATACCTTTATTGCCATGAACTTCATTTCTAATTGCCACTTTCATCTGTTGAAATTCTTGTAATTTTATATCTTCTTCTGTTAGCAGATATCGTTTCCCTACCAACAACAAAAAAAAAAATTAAAAAATTTGAGTTCTGTGTTACACTGTCTGATTTATTACTAATGAAACTTGTGCGTATGCATTACTGACTTCAATTGTTTGGTGCCAGACCATTGGCAACATGACACTAAAAAACAGGCTGCAAAAACTGCAGTTGCTCGTGTCACTGACAAAAGAACCCACGCACTATGTCACAGCTCTCCAGAGCCTATGTGTACAAGGATGAAGTATTGAGTTATTGGATGCGCAAAACAAAAACTGGAGGCAACATTCCTCTCTCCCGAGACAAGGTACAAGATGATTCTGCACAGGAGTAAGATTTTTTCCTCCTTTTCTACTTTTGTAACAATTTGTCTTGTCACCTCTTTTGTTCTCCACAATTCACTAGTGGCACTAGTGCTTCTCCTACAAGTGCTGTCCCCACGAGTGCTGCATCATTCTGGAAGACCCACATACATCAGGAAGACACAAAAGCTTATTTTTTTTAATTTATAAAAAACACCAAGTGCATTATTTGGATTGCAGTAATACTTGGGAGACCTAGTAAAGTCCTGTTGCAGTACCCACACCACAGGTTAGACAGAATTGAACCTAGAATCTCAAAAAAACCTTTGGGTGCTGACCTCAATTGTACTGTGTTGCAAGATGCTTTAATAAAAGTGTTATGCAAAAGTTACTTGACAAGTTTTTGCTGTCACAAAACCAGATGCCCAGTAGATTTTTATTTGCAACAAATGACACTGTAACAGAGAGTTACTGTAATGGCTTACATTGTTACAACCTAATCTTAAGGTTTTTTAAAGAATGATACTAATCAGGAAGGGACAAGAGCAACTATTGATCTGAATTAGGTTTTCTCATTCAGCATTTCCCTATAAGTATGTAACAGGCCATGCAAATAAAAACACTTGTTTTCTATGCAAATAAGGCATACTAATGACACACTTCATAAAACCTGAAGCAAAAAAAATCCATTAAATGGCACATTCATCCATTAACATTAATGGAAACAGTTCCAATGGGTAAACAAATACATTTCACTCAGCATATAATTGACCAGTATTATGCCAGCCACCATTTGCTTCCCACAGACCTCAGCTGGTCTAACAACAATCCCTGCCCATCCCTGCCCTGTGCCTCTTGACAGCTGGTGCAGGAATCATGCCAACTCTTGGGGTGGGACCAGTGCGCTGCACATCACAGACACTCAGTGGCCACAGACAGTGTCAGCAGAGAGCACGAGGCAGCAGACCTTTACCCTTCTTGCATCCAATTTTCAGAATTTTTCTTCTTCTTTAGGTTCATACATTATAATGTTACAGAAACAAACTGGTGCAAAATCAAACAAAGGGATCTCCAATGAGAAAGGAGGGAGATGGATATGATAGCTGGCATGTGCAGGTGATGTAGGCTATCCCAGAGAACTTGATCAACCAATCTGCTTTGCCTCAAACTACAACCCGTCTATCAGGCCAGCCAGCAGAGAGGGGTGGGCAGAGCACCAAGCAGAAAGGGGGGCTCCGTGCTTCTGAGGGGTCTAATGGAGCTGTAACCTGAGCAAAACCTCCACTGCTGCGGGCACTGCAGGCCAGAAGCTCAGCCAGGCCTGGGCTGGGGAGCCCTCCGCCACATGCCTCTTTTCCATGTGCCCCCATTTCCTTCTCTGGGCGAGGGAGTGCCTTTGAAAGGCCTCCAAAGCCCAGGTTTCTGGATAACGCTGTCATCCTCCCAGAATAAACACACATTTAGGAACCTGTGCGTTGGGTTGGTTGGTTGTTTTCTTTTAAATGTCACGTCCTGTCAAAAGCAAGTGGGAGATGAGCTAATGCTGACCTCCGGGATGACCTTCAAGACCTGAAGAGGGTCTACAAGAGAGATGGAGAAGGGCTTTCACAAGGGCACGTAGTGCTAGGACAAAGAGGAATGGCTTTCGACTGAAAGGGGGTAGGTTTAGGTCAGACATTAGAAAGAAATTCTTTACTGCGAGGATGATGAGGCACTGGAATAGGCTGCCCAGAAAAGCTGCGGATGCCCCACTCCTGGAAATGCTCAGGGCTAAGCCGGATGGGGTTCTGAGCGACCCGGTCCCGTGGAAGACGTCCCCATGGCAGGGGGGGCTGGCACTGGAGGCTCTTTAATGTCCTTTCCATCTCAGACCATCCTGTGGCTCCGTGTGTGACTGTAACACCGCTGTCCACCACCCCCGCGGGGACCCTGTGCCGCGCCCTTCCCTCCTGCGCACCGGGAGCCCCCCGGCGCCCCCCTCCACAACAACCCGCCGCGAGAGCGGCATCCGCGGAGGAACTACAGCTCCCGTCAGGCACACGGCTGGCAGCGGCCTCCGGGCCCGGCGGGTTCTGCCGTACCCCGGGAGCCCCCGAGCCGGGCGGCAGGCCCTGGCCCCGGCCGGGCACACCGCCCCCGCCACGCCGCCCGCGCTACCTGCGGCCGCGCAGCCCCACGCG
>VXBA01003014.1:36085-159179 GCA_013399895.1 Serilophus lunatus | reverse complement strand
GCCGGTCGCCGTGGTTGCCGCAGACTGCGGTGGGAAGCGTGAGCAAGGGCGAGGTGCTGCTCCGGCAGTTCCCTCGCCTTCCTCCCCGTGTGTGTCTGTATGGAATTGGCTGGAGCTCGGTGGACATCTTATCGCTGGCATGCGGTGAAGGAGATGGCATGCGCAGTTTGTATTTAAGCAGGTGTTCCACCGTGCCGATTTCGCAGCTGGATGTCTAAGGACCTGCCTCTTGAGGCCGGGGGAAGCCACGCGGAATTGTACAGGAGGCTGCCAAACCCGCGGCCCCAATGGGTGTTCAGCAAAACCTGGCCGCGCAGGTGACAGAAGGGCCACCGAGGCTGATGCTTTGCAGACGCCAAAAATCTGATCTTCGGGGAGAACTGAGCTCAGTAACATTTGCTTAAAGCGTGTCGGCGATGAGTCACTTTGCTGTGCCCCCGCAACTTCCCCGAGCACGCTTTCTTTCCTCTGTGCTGCTGCCCGTGGCTCAGCCCTTCCTTTCTTCCTTCCCTGCGGCGCTGGAGCCGCTCAGCTCCCGCTCAACCGGCGTGAATCGCTCGGAGCCCACCGACCTCGGCCGGAAGGACAAACAGCTACTCGTCCAGTGGAAAATACTGCCTTAAAATCTCAGGGCTGCTCGTGCCATCCTTAGCTGTAAATGAATGTACAGTAGTTAATATCACCCCACCCCACCCCCACCCACCTAACCAAAAAAAACCAAAATGCACACCACTACCCCCTCTCCCCCTCTCTCCCCGGCCCTGTTGTATGTCTCTTTTCTCAACGCCATGGAAAATAGCACTAAAAGAAACCCTGCCAACTAAGCAAGAGTACCTTATTTGCTAACTGTTGGGTAAAGTAGCGTACATATTCTCATGTTCTGACTGTGGAATTCCATGTTCAGGGTCTTCTTGACAAAAGTTTGCAAAGATGTTCAGAGCTCGATGTGTGTGTGTAATTGTGTGTCAGAAGGATGATAAGGAGAAAAGTGGTTTCACAAACAAAACCAAACATTTAGTCGTAGCAGATTTTCAGATAATGGCTTTAAAGTAGTTTCTAAGACTTCTGTCTGGCAGTGTAATGCCTATTTTTAAAATATTCCACATTTCTTAGTATTACTTTCTGCAATGTTTTTTACTTTCTGCAACATATGTTTCAGTATCTTCCTTCAACAAATTTTGTCAAGGTGTTCTTCATGCATTTTCAGGGCCTCATCATCTGTGACTGATGTACAAATTCTTCCAGCAGAAGCATTTTCTGTTGTTTCAAAAGCTAGTACAGTATCTTGAGCAAATTTCAGAGGTGGTACAAAGAGTATTTGGGAAAAAATCATTTAAAAATCTTTCAGTGACTGTGCAGTTCACAAGAGATGGAAAAAACTGGAAAATATAAAAAGGGAAGTATTTCCAGATGGGCATCGAATGTTCATTTCCCATGAGACCAGTGTTTACAGATGGAAAAAATAACCATTCAGCAACAGCAGAAAGGCATTTTTGTGCATTGCCATGTTTTTTGCCTGTGCTTTTAAGCTTCCATTCAGCTGTTTGCTAGCATTTGGTGACAAAGGTCTGTGCACGAACAAGCTGCTTTTATTGTTCTTTGATTTTTTCCCCTACCTTTGCGAATTTGTCATTTTCTTAAACACGGAGTTCAGGTTTGGAATTACTTGATTCATGCTAAAAAAAAAACCTAGGGGAAAGCTTTTCTGTTTAAAGTATTACAAGGTAATAATAGAAACAAATAATAAAATAATGTGTAAATTAATCATAATACAATGAATCAAGAATTGTTGTGGTAGTAGCTGCTGAGAGCCATGTCATAAGGACAATTTAATGCATCCCACTCAGTAAATGGAAGAGAAAAAGGTAATATCTAGCAAAGTGTTAATTTGTTTACAGTTTTTTAAGCAAACTGGCTTACATGGTGATTTCTTTCTTCCTTAGGTAGGAGGTCGCTTCTTTCTTCGGCCTATGTGGATAGCTCAAAATGGGAAAAGAGACAAAAAGAGGAGCATAGCCTAGGTGAGAAAAGTTTCTGCTTGTTGTCTACTTTGTCAAAAGATTTCCAGCCTGAACTTGATTTTGAGTAGTCCATCATCTATGAACAGTTCAGAATAAGAAAGTGTGTGAAGTGATGTGCTTCTGAGATTTATGTGTCAAAAAGTGCTTTTTGTGTTATAAATTTGTCATACATATTCAAAGCTATAATGCAGAAACAAATTGGAGTTTGCCCATTTATGTTTGGTTCCTACAAGCTGATTTTTTTTCCCACAAAATCCGAAGTTTTATGACTATATCTGAATGTCCTTTTCATTGATATTGTTTTAATTGTATGCAGTGCAAAAGAAAAGCTATTCTACAAGTATCACAGGACAATCCTTTTTAAAGACATTTTTTAAAAGGAATGTTTTCTGTAAAGTTTTGCAGTTTCTTGTTGAATTACAGATTTTTCTTTTTTTTTTGAAAAATGAATATAAAAGTTTTATTTTCAAGAAGTTGTACATCAAGTTGTGTTTGCATATGAAACTGAGATTTCTTGTGCAAATTTTGTAGCCAAATTATTTGGCTATGTTACATTTGAAATGACATTCCACCATCTTTTTGGTGACTATGTTAAAAGGAAAGCATTTTGCAAAAGGTATATATGCAATATTTTGTGCCACAGGTGTTTTGGAGACTCCTCAGTGCATAATTGGTGCCTTCTGTTTTTCATTCCTGGGTTCCTGAAGTATGATTGCTACTTGCAACACAGATTATGAGGCTGAAACAATAATCAGCAAGTGAAATTCTTTTGTCGCTTTTGTCGGGCAGGAAGACAAGACAAAATGATCAGAGTGATGATTTTTATGCACTAATTTGTTTCTTGTGTTTGCCTATGAGCATCTAGGTTGGTATTGTCAATATGTTGTACTGTGGACGGACCAGACGCAGCTGGTGGGTCCTCACAATTGTGGCTTGGATCCTGCAGAGACTGTTACTGCCTTGTTACTCTGTCAATAGGACTGCTCATACAGTGTTTTTTGGGCCGCAGCCACAGATTTGTGCCCTGAGATATATTTGAACCAGTTATCTCCAGGTGAAAATGGGCTCTAATTTTGAACTACTTTAAATTTCGGAGCCAGTAGAAGTCCACTATAGAAGAAAAACTCATACTGCACATGCTGGTCCAATTTATGTTTGGCTTTCCCCAGGCCTGGCAAGACCTTTCGTGACTGTTTTACAGGCACAGTTCTTGCTGCTCCTCTGCTGATGATCTTGATCCAAAGCAGATGTCTGTTCCATGCTTTTCGAAGAACTGCTTTGCATTTTCATTTTGTGTTCACAGAAAGGAGAAAACAAGTTAACACGGTGTCAACTGTATTAGCATTTTCAAAAAGGAAACAGCCCTGCAGAGTCTGCTCTGTAGCTGTCAGTTGTGTGGTTGCACATATAATCCTGTGTGTAGTAACTGCTGATTATAGCTAGAGCGAATTCCTTGTGTTGAGGAGATGCTTTTCTGTCCGTTTCAAACATTGTTTCAGAACTGTTATGCGCAACTATATTGCGAGGATTCTTCTAAGGGAAAAAGAAGTGTTTTTTGATTTAAAGTCAGTGCCATTTCTCTGCTGTGGTAATGTGCCATCCCAGACTCAAACTCATTTACTGTGTCCATTGTCTTCTCCGTAATCTCAGTTTAGCTTTCCAGGCATGGGTGAATTTAGCAGACTTCAGTACTGAAAAATGTGTGGTAAAGAACAAGTCTGATTTTTGTGTACATAAGCGTATTTGTTCAAGAAGATAGGAGTGGAGAATGTCTTACTTTGGAGTTTTCAAACTGCCTGCTGGTAGGAAGATAGCTGCCTAGAAGTAATTTGGACTCTACTTACTAAAAATTAAGTATCAGGGAAATAAGAGGCATGGTGGGACTTAAATTCTCCTGTGCTTCAGCTGGTTCATCACTAACAAGGGTGAAAGGGTAAGCACCTTGACGAAAAGAAGAGCAATTACCAGAATCCTAGTGGATGGCAGAATCCAGGTGAGATAGGAAATACCTTTTTTTGTGTTAGAAAGATTCACAGTACCTAAAGTGGCTCATCTGCAACACCAGGTGGCAGTGCTGTCTACAGACTTGAATAATTTCCATTCAAAGCCTTATTTAGTACAAAGCTGTTGTTCTTTCCAGAAGCTGCTAGCTATGTGGAAATAAGAGAAAAATGTGGAACATAAAATTTGTAAGGCAAAATATTTGACTTGGCCTTCCTTTATATTTTAATTTGGTCTTTAAAATAAATCAAGGCTTTGTTTATATCAAATGGTTAGCCTGTGAATTAAGGTATTAGCTCTGCCTATCATTCCGAGGACAGGTAAGCTCTGCATCATCGTTGTATCCTTTTTCCCCACCCTGTCCTGGATCAGCCACTTCTAAGAAAACAAACATATAAATAGAATGAACGTGACCTTACATGGTGGCCAAATGTGCCACTTACTGATACTGAGCTGCTTGTTGATGTGGCTACATTCTGTGGATGGGAACACAACGTGAATCAAACTGAAACTGTGATGATGTCCTAGGGGACCAATTGGTGTTAAAAGTCGTAACCACTGGCTTGGAAGGTGATGGTCAGTATTTTCCCAGTCATTGTCCTGAATCACCCTGTTGCAGGCAGCAAGACACTGGGTTTTGTGAACAAAAGAAAATAAAAGAGAGCATGAAATCTCAAATAGCAGTTTTCTAGATACCACATGCCCAGAACTCATGGTTTATTTTGTTAGTTTGTTTAGATCCATTAGATTCTTCAATATGCAGAAATATATTTTCAGAGAATTTATGTTTTTGAAGGAGTTAGTCTTGTAGAAATGTATTTTTAGGCAGCATTTAAGAGTACACTAGTATCCTCTTCAGTAATCAGTCAAATAAAAGCACTTGCAAGATATATCTGTTAAGATGTATGTGGAGTTTTGATTTGGCCATTTGCATATTAATTTGGTTTATACACCAATGTTAGCACTCAAGTTTTACTACCAACAGTGCTAGAAGATTTGAGCATTCACATTCTAGTTCCTTGTTTTTAACTAGGAAGAAGCTTTAATCTTGTTTATTGAATAGCGATTTACGGAGCAAACTTGCTTTACAAAAGGTAGCTGAATTATTTCAAATTATGACTATGGAGGAAAAAGAAGTCTGGTTTTCTCTGCTCTCCAGAGAAAACAAACCAGGAAAGAATTACTGCAAAGTATTCCTATCTACTAACTACTGCAGAAACAGCAACTTGTATGGAAACACAGCTAAATTACCCATTATCTTAATTTGTCTGCTGTTCTTTTAGCTTTAATCAGCTTTTGTTTCATTGTGACTCTTATGCTGGAATTGATAGTTAAGTGTTTCATGTTGCTTTCCATACTATAGTTCTGATGGAGTGTTCAAACTTTGTAGAGAGCGTTAAAGGTGAATCGTTAAAATTCTGTATGTGAACTCTCCCAGAGGACACTGCTGTATAATGGCTAACAGTCTTGTGGTCTTGCATTCATTGGGTTTATATTCTGCTTAAGTACTGAGTATTTCCTGAAGTGGGCTGTTCATCTTCATGAGTACCTAGACAAAAGAAATGCCAGGCTCAAGGCTTGAATATGCCACCAGAATGGGCGTAGGAGTCACCTTTTAATTTTCAGAGAGTGAAGCATAACAAAAATACTTCTGGAATTGATAATTGAACAACTAGTATGTGCAGTTGTCTCTCCCAGATCCACACTGCTGTGTCAAGTTTATCAGATTTTGGAGTGAATAATTCTTTCCAATTGTCTCAAAATGGAGATGGAGAGTGGTGACAATTGGCTTAATACTTATAGCAAGGACTTAGTCACTTCTTTGTTTTGGGCAAGTTGTGTTGGCTGCAGCATCCCTTCTCTTTAACTTTTTGCACTAGTGGGAATGCTTTCCCTGCCTTTACCCACATGGTTCATCATGACCTTTGTGAGTGCTGGAGAGATGGATGATACAGAGTCAAACACAGGTACTTCTTATAAGGGTATTCCCACATAAATTTCTTTACCATTAAAAGAGTCAATCTGCTTTGTAGCAGTTACCTGGTTAGCTGGATGAGGCACTTGGTGCCATGGTTTAGATGATGGGCTGTTAGATTATAGGTTGGACTTGATCTTTAAGGTCTCTTCCAACCTTGTTGGTACTGTGATAGCATGGTCTTGGTGGCCCACATCAGCTCAGCATCCTACGTTGTCTTTTGTAAAGCTGGTAGTCATCATAGTAACTTTGCCACAGATTTCCCTTTGCTTTCATGACCATGAAAACTTTGCCTTCCCACAGCCAAACATAAATGCTTTTTTTTATGTTTTGAAGAACAGCTTAAAGTGCTTTAGAAAGAAATGTGTTACGTACAACTGGAATGCTGCTACATGGCATACAGCAGCATTGTACAGACTAGGACTTGACCGTTTCATTCCAAATCAAGTCACTGTCGTTTTGCTGAAGAAAAAACTTTGTACATGTGCTGTAATTTGAGAGAGTGCCTATAAGGTCTGAGTAGCTTTGAATGCTGGTTGTACTATTAGAACTATGTAAATACCTGCAGTACACGTGTTTTAAAGTGATACATGGTGATATCACTTGTTTTGTGGACAACATCCCTCAGAGACACAGCTTGTTACTGGTGCAGTGCTGTTCCTGCCACTGACAGCTTTGCAAGAGTAGAAGGTTTAATCAGTTTCAATGCGGTGCTGCAGTTTCTGCTCACCTGACATTTTATTGAGAGGTGTGGAGGTAGCACAACCTTGTCAGAAAATGAGTTGTAAAATGATCTAAACCCATCAGCCTTTTTGGGGGTGGTGAGTTGGACTAACCACAAAGTGTCAAAGGAGCAGATTATTTTGTCACAGTTGCAAAGGATGAAGCAAGGTGCAAACCGTCTAGAGAGAGTATGTTAGATTCCCAGTCCCGAAAGGTGAAGGAGAATAAAGAGTATGATTGAAGTCTCTGTAGTTTATAGACCTGATATCATCAGTTCATGTGTCAACAAAGAATCAAACATTATATTGAGCAGTTTACTCTTTCTGAGTCATCTTCATTTTTCAGGAACAGTACAAAGCTAAAACTCCAAATTAAATTAATTTGACTTCCAATTAAATTTGTTAAATGCAATGGCTGGATACCTGTTCAACAGTCAAAGGCTTCAAGTTCTTCTGTGATTAAATTGTTACAAAATTGCTGCAGCAGAATGCAGTAAAGTTAATAAGGTACTGGCACCGTGCCCAGTTTGATGGTGGATTTCTTTGGATTACATTTTGTGACTGTAGGGTTTATCAGTATGATACTGCTTGTTTCTGTTTCTCATAGTTTTACCATAAAATAAAAATCCATGCCAAAAGCACTGTCCAGCATATGCTAGGCTTTAAACCAAGTGGAAGTCTTAAAAGACATCTGCTCAGGTTTTGGTTTTTTTTCAGATGAGTTGTAATTTCATCCACCACCTTATAGGGTAGTGCCCTTTTTACTAATAAGTTAGGATCATCATGGTGAGAACCTTTTCGTGTTTTGTTTTCTGTTAAAGTCTGTAACAGTAATTGGAAGTATTGTTTTCATATAACTTCAAAATAAGATGTTAACAAGGACTCAGAATTTCATTTTATGGACACAGGCTCTATTCAAGCTCATATGCTGGCTCTGTAGATTTTCCTGTAATACCAGATGATTAAACTTACTTTTTTTCTGCTTTCTCCAGCTGACTTAGCCCACTTAATGGACAGAACCTATGAAAGAAATCTGCCTGTCAGTTCTTTGACAATATCCCGGGTAAGGAAATAAATCATAATAATAAAGTGATAGAAATGGCAGTGGAATGCTTGTGTAATCAAGTGAGCTGAGAAGGATAAATGATATCACCTCTATTGGGAGTTCTGCAATCGTAAATGTCTTGCTATACTGTTAAAGTGCTGTATAAAGCTGTTTTATTATTAACTTTGTAGTCATTAGTTAATACCTGGACTGTAGGGCCTTCAAGATAGAGCTTCGTTTTTCTTAGTAAAATCAGGCCTTACTGTTAATGGGTGGTGTGTTTCCTTAATATATGTGCCCTGTCTTCCTGTGGTTTCTGTCTCTCTTAGACCTTTAATGCCTCCTCAGGCACTGTATAAGAACCCAGCCTGCTAAGGGAATGCATTGAATTAGCACACTGTACTGTCTGTGTTTCTCCACTTCCAAGCTTCTTTCAGTGAGGCAGAGGCGGACATGCTTGGCTTCCATAATTCTCTTTCCTTGCAGCAGACTGGGGTGGAACAAATGCTAACATGGGTTAAGCAGAGCCATTATTTTTACTTGAATTAGTAACCAGTTCCATCCTCTGCTTGAGTCATTCTGGAGAGGGGGAGTGAAAGCAGAGATGTGAGATGTGTTTTTAGGTTACTTGTATAAGCTTTTGTTGAAGAAGAATAAACATGTCACTTGTTTAAAAAAAACCAAACAAACAAGCAAATGAATTCCTGTCTTCAAAATTATCCAAAAAAGCTGAATTACACCCTCATATCTCAGTAGTATCACTAATTAGGGTCATTTGCACCACTGACAGAGGAGTCACAGAACACTTTGTTGAGTTACAAGAGCAAGCATTTATACAGATCGGGCATTTTGGTCATTGGTTCTTGAGGCAGCATCCATGAGGGAATGGGTGTTCCTCTCCATTTTATTGATTAACTTTATTCCTTTCCTACATGTTCCTGCTTTAGGTGGACTTTTTCTGTGGAGAGAGAAATGGCATGTTCAGATTGCTAAACATCCCCACATTTTAGTAACTGGAGCTCACATCAGATACTGTTTTCTAAAATACACATAAATCACCCAGGCATGCTCTTACCACACTCAAAAGACGAGACCTCTGTGTGTGTAGCATGCGAGAATTAAGAAATGGGAGATCAAGTACCAGTCAGCTGAAATTATTATTTTTAGCTTAGGCTTAGGATAAAGAGAAGTACTGACCTTGAGAACATGTTTATATTTTGTCAGCTAAGGGTATTATATTGCAAAGACTCTCTAATTTTCCACCATCTTGATGCTTGTGTTTGTAAAACGTATAGGAAAACAGCATACACTGTTATCATAAGACAAAGTCTGGTTGAAAACTTGACTTGTATTAAGTTGATAGCACTGGAAGACAGGGTGGTAAATGAGAGGAAACTTGTGCTTTACAGCATGGGGGTTGATTTTTTTCTTAGCATTATTTATATTTATAATGAAATACAAAACACTGTTGCCCCTATTCTTCAGAATATATGGTATGACTGTGCATTACAGGCAAACTCTAGGGAAAAAAATTAGGTTTTGGAAAGAGAAATAAGGCATGTCAAGGCTTATTCAAAATTGTGGCAAAAAACCTAAAGAACTGAATGTATTCTTAAAATAAAGGATGTGATCAAGAGCAAAACATTTAAAGGAGCAGCAAAAATACAGGGTACTGAACTCCAGGGACTTGATCCATGGATGACCTTCATGAAGTTTCTCAGGGGTGAGGAGGGAGTTGTCTCAGTTTTAAACGATTTGACTTCTAGCAGTCTAAAAGAAACCAGAGTTAGTAGCAAGCAAAGATGTGAAGATTTCAGGTACTGTTGGGCAACTAAATATGCAGACAAATGTATTTTGTTATTGCGTTTTCTTTTAATATGCTTTGCGAGTGTTGCCTCTTTAAGCTTTTATTTCTTATTTTTTAATCAGTTTGTTGACAACATTTCTTCACGAGAAGAAGTGGATCAAGCCGAATACTACCTTTACAAGTAAGCATCTTTTTCCCCCAACATGAACTTTGAGTCATACAAGTAAAGATGAAGTCTTGTCCTTTGACCCTTTCCAGCTTACTGGCTTTGATTTCTCTCTTGCCAAGTATGCACATCTGCTGGTCTTACAACTCCCACCTAAGGGCTTTCTTGGTAATTTCTCCCTTGTTATGGCTGGCCTTCTCTGGACATCTGGTGTTGACTCCTGTCAAGCATATTTATCTGAGCTACTGATGAGCTAATGCAACTTCCACCACTAGTTTGCATTAGAGATCCTGAAATAATAGGGAATTATGTTTGTTCACAGTTTTCTCTTCTGATGCTTTTTTGTTACTAAGTCATTTTTTGTCTAAGCTGGCTATATGTATACTTGCACATGTAAGACTCAAGGAAGCATGCTTCCTTGAGATAAGCAGAAATGAAAATTGGCATCCTATGGTAGTGATCAAGTCAACACTGAACAGAGTATAGTTTTAATCCCCTTAGTGCTTTTATGTTTCCCAGATAAGCTGTATAGTTCACTTTATGCATGGGCCATTAGGGTTTTCTGCAAGTATTTTTGTGTTGAGTGAAATGTACAGGGTACCTTTTATGCTAGTGTCAGGTTGAGTATTTGCTTTCTTCAAGTCAATACCTTTCAATATTGACTTTAAGAGAGCAAAAATTCTTGCTCATCACTGGAATAAATTAGGTTTTTTATGGATGGTTGCACACACACATTGAAAACAAAATTTTCTGATGGAGAAAATAACTCATCCTGTCAAAGTCCATGAGAAAGCATCTTTACAAATAATGTCAGGTTGTTATTTGTAAATAATGAGGATTGATATTTTAATATGTTTCCTGGATGGCTGTTTTAAGTATATGCCTAGTTTTAAGTACATGATTGCATTAGACTTCAGATCGCTGTGATTCTCTGTTTCTACTGGAACAGTATCTGAACTTCAGAGTTTCAAGAACCAATTTCCTGATAACTAGGAAAAAGGGTAGCAAGAAGGATCTCTCACGGAAGGGAGGTTAGTGGAACTTTTGTTCCTTTTGCTCAAGATTTCATTAATCCTGTGAGAATTTGTGCCCTGAAATCAATTTTCCATCCTGCAACAGCTGAGGTGGAAACAGGAGGAGGTGAAGCCAGTTTAATGCAAGCCCTCTGGTACCTTTTAGTAACATTCTTGAAGGTTGAAATGTGTGTTATGCCACACATATTTGAGTCCTCCCTGATGCATTCTGGCCTTCTAGGATCAGGGATGCCAGGAGACCTTTGACTTCTTGACATGCACAGGAAAGTGGGGTAGTTTAATTGCTGAAGTCTCAGAATGGTACAGATAAAATCCAGATAGTGAGGTGTCCAAACGTCATGTGTCTTATGAGTTCTTTCTTCTTACATGTTCTTTCTGCTTATAAAAAACAGTTCAGAGAGAGTGACAAAAAATTAGAAGCATAGAAAATGATCCGTAATAAGAGGATGACAATAGTACTGGAATCTCTTAACATGTAAATGTCCTTTTTACTCTTCATCTGTGCCTGGTTAATACGTCAGTGTAAGTGACGGGGTTACTATCCTTAAGAACACATTGTTTAGAGAGAGTTACTGTTCAAAAATAATCACAATTATTTAGTGTTTCCCTAAGAAATAATTCTCCTGTAACTGGTAAGCATATAGTTATGTGCACATCAAATGTGATCATTTGGAACTGATACAGATTTTAGTAGTCTCTATGCAGAGAATAGAGAAGTATTGATGTGTCGCATGGCTTGTCAGACACGCTTTGGCTGGAATTTTTCTTGTGTGTGTCCCTGCAATGCTGCTTTGTTTCAGTGTTGCAAAAATGCTTAGTCTTTCAGTGATGTTAGCATTGTTTTTCGAGGAGACTTCATTCCAGCACTGATCCATGAAACTGTTCTCAAAATGCACATACATGCGGGTAGTGAAACAGTGTAGAGAGTTCTGTAATTCAACAGAAAATGTAAAAATCCTCATTATAACAGCACCTTTTCTTTCACATGAAACTAAGTGTAGCGTTCTAGCTTCAGGATGTTGGAAATGTAGTTGGTATTCGCAAGACCCCTTTAATTGGTCTTTACATTTTGCACTTAAGCTGGAGTTCAAATGAAGGACATGTTTCTAAAGGCAGGTCTTTGCAGCTGTGAGAATGTTTGATACAGAAGAAGTCCTGCAAAAGTGGCCACACCATGAGACATAAGTGAGAGGCACGTAGAGAGAGAGAGTTAAGAAGCAGAGAAGCTTTGACAAGAAGTCTCCTTTTTTGCCTTAGTGAGAAACAGTTCCCAGCACAATTTTTATACTTCATGTGAGGAGAATAAACCTTTAAAAAGAAAAAAGTCAATATAAAAGAAAAGCTGTTTTTATGTCTTCTGGGATATACTAATCCATTGCAAACAAATGTGGTGTACATGACCTATTAAGTTGACTGTATGTGCGTTTGCCTGAACATAAATAAGCAGAATGCTCCTGGAGTCCTATGGTTTTTCCTCTTAACTGCTTGTAGAGTATAAAGAAGGCAATTGATGTCTCTCCCCAGTGTTTGGTGCCTTTGGCAATCTGAGGTTCAGGGTAGTCAGTCCCAAGACCCGCACAAGGTTTGGAAGATGTTCCTGATACAAGAGGCAAACTGCCTGTGAGAGGAATCAGAGGAAAGTAATGGTTAAACTTAAAACATGCTGGCTGTGTGGGGTTCTCCTGAAGATTCGAGGGACATAAATTGTAACTGTTAACTTTGTAGACCAGAGAGTTTCTTTATGTTGTGTCAGCAAGAACATGGTTTCAAAAAGTAGTATTCTGGAGCATTATCATAATGTATTTAGGGTCCCAAAATATATGTATTATATTTTAAGACCCATTTCAATTTTCTGCCCTTTTAAAGCAGTGGATCTCCACCCATACTATCTCCACAGAGGATCTTGAGCTCTCAAGAATAGCTGTGTGGAAACTGCTATGCTACATTGTGGAACATGTCATTAAGATGGTAAAGGCCAGTTTGAGGCATGATGTCATCTGCTTTCAGTGCTCCTCTTTTTGTTCTTTTCTGAATACTTCCCCCCCTCTGTTAACTGTCAGACTTAAAAAAATCCTTTCATCTCCTAGGATCCCAGCAAAAATTCTAATCAGAATGCAGAGCACTTTCAGCCAGATCAAAGATCTGCAGTTCGCCTTACTTTGTCCTGTCTCACAGATGTCACTATTTCACACATCAGGGTGTTTTTCATGTGATGGAAACATTAGCATAATGGAGGGAGGTTTTGTGGTGAGGTAACTGCTGATTCTGTGCATAGGTTTTATGCCAACAAAGATTTTCAATGTGTGTGAAAGCAATTGGTGAAGTTTTATGTTGAAATTCTTCAGGAGAATTTTTAATTGTATTAAAGCAATGACCTACTATGTAGAAAAAAATATACACACTATCTGCAGAATGTGTTTGTGTGTGGGTGTGTGCATGTGCTCTGCAAATTCTTGTACAATCTACCTAGATATTTTTATTACCTTTCTATAATTGATACTTTATTTTTTGAAAATGAAATTGTTTCTGCAGTCTTCAGGGTTTATTGCTTGGGGTCCATACTTGATTATAATCACAAAATGGGATAATAGCAAACTATTAGAAATTATTCTTAGATACAGAATATATGTATGTTAAATCTTTTATAGAATCATGGAGTTGTTTATGTTGGATGATAGTAAGTTACAGCTTTGAAGTCTGATTTCAGCCTTTAGATCATTTCTATACTATAATGGTCTCAATATATATGAAATTATGTTTATTTCTTGTAATGCCAGTGTATCAGTAGGTAGTGCAGCATTACATGCAAAATAATTTTCACTGTCTATGTTTGCATGTCAGTTCTGTGCATGCAAAAGTTGCAATTTTTGGTACTTTGATGCCAGTCAATCAGTATTTGAAATTGTTTCTCTAAAGTATTGTTTATAATATATTACCAAAATGGACTGAAAGAAATACAAATTCCTTAATTACACTTTTCATGGTATTCTTGAAAATGAATACCACTTGTATGATGTTTTGTTTCTTTATAATAGTCTACAGAATTTAATGAGTACCATTGACCTGTTCCAGCACAAATATAAAAAGGAGAAGATGTGGACACAGTCCTATAACATGTTTAATTCTGTCTTTGGGATGTTTTCATTCTCCTAAGGCTGTAGCTGAAATAGATTCATTAGTTGATCAGGTCTTGTTTTTTCGTGCCTCCAGGAAAACATGTGGAATAAAAAAGAGATGTAAAAATAAATGGGTCAGAAATATCTGCCTACTATTCAAGTTATGCAGCAGTTATATTTTGAAGTGATACTGAGAAGCAGTGGAAGAGAATATACACTTTGTGGGCAGAATGATGTGTTTTACTAGTTTGGGCATCTGCCTTCGCTGAGCAGTCTAAAATTAGTTCATTTGCAAAAGATTTGGGGTTTTTTTGACAGGTTGGGAGACACAAGGAAGGAGACACAAGGAGGGGAAGCACTAGTGAGATTTAACCTCATTAGAATATGTACTCATTTTCATGTGTTTGACGAAAGTACCAGTGTTTAGTGCTGTTCCACTGTGGTTGTCAGTGTGTGATACTGCCTTATGTGAAGGAATATTGGTCACTATCCAAGACAGTGCTGTCAGATATAAGTGTTCTGGTCGTAGAGACTCCACCACTCCTCAGGCTCCAGCAGGCACTCATTTCTGCACAGAGGGGCACATGCTCTTACTCTCCCTGTCATCCTTCACAGTTTCTCTGTTGTCATTGTCTCTCTGTGGATTGTCACAGTCTGAGCGGTAGGAATCTTTGGAAAAAGCAACTAATGTTTTGGAACTCAGAGCCAAATTTCAGCAAGCCTTATCCTGTAACCACATCTAATTCCAGTGGGTGTGCTCAGTGTAACCATGCTGTGCAGAATGGGAGAACCATCCATAAAGATATGACACTGAAAAGCATCAAGAAGGTTTCTTCCCATAATACATGCCTTTTCAGTCATCTGCTCTTCATAGATCATATGTCCTTTTGTATATAGACTTTCCCTTAAGCTTGGCAGAAACTGGAGAAGAAATTTCCAAGCACTGTGTATAAAAATTCCTAGGCACTCCATATAAAAATGCAAAAAGTTCATTCAACACTAATCTTTCTTTTTTTGTTGCCAACACTAAAGGGACAAGCATTTGGATTTTAAAAGCTTTATATTTAGAACAAGAGGAAAAGAGGGATTCTGCTACTAACAGAATACAATGTCCATGTTACAGGGTAATTCTCTCCCCCTGCTCCACAATATTTCTGGAGTCAATAGTAAAATAAACCCAGTCAAATTCAGAAATTGAAAGAACTGTCTCAGTCCACGGTCCATGTGGATACATTTTTTTGTTTAGTGTTGGGAGACAGGTTTTCATGTTTTGAAGATTATGAGCAGAATTTTCCTGTCTTTTACCCAACATCTTCCTTGCCAACAGCTCGAAGCATTCTATCTAGTAGCTTGGAAATATGTATCTCATATTGGGAATAATCTGAAGTACAATGTGACCAGTAAATATTTAGAACCAGATCTCAAATGTTATACTTACTGTATGTTGAAGGAAAAAAGGCAGTTTTGACTCAGTTTGACCCTTACTCACCTTAAAGGTCAATTTTGCTATATACAGTGGCATTCTTAAGGTTGTTCAGTAAACTCCTGCATCAGCAAAAAGCCTGCTTGCAGGCAGATCTTTCATCATGTTTTAGAAAAACTGAAAGTCTAGACAGAGGTTAAATGCAGCCAAAAACAAAGAGCTATCTGTATGTATGAATACAAATGACCAGGACAAACCTTTATATAAGCTTCAGAATTTAAAACATAAGCACAAGCGAAGATGTATTCCTTTGATAGCTTTGATGATAAATAATTGTAAAGATATACTTGAGAATTAACTCCATCTGGTTTCTTCTGAAAGAAACTCCGTGTTTTATTACAGCTCCTGAGCGGTATGAGCAAAGACTGTCTCTAAACTCATGTAAATAGAAGAAAAAAACATGTAATGTTTCTATTGAGTTCCCTCTCTTACAGCTTTCCTGAGTAGTGTTAAACAGTGTAGAATTCTTTTCCCTTTCAGTAATGTTGAAGATAGCAATTACCAGGATAAACTCCTGAATTTTTATTAGGTTCACCACCATAACCAAAGCTGCCATGATCTCTTCTTCCTTAGAACTGCTAACTTTGTGGTTATTGTATCCATCAATCTAAATTATTCCTTTATGGTGCAAGTATTTATTTCCTTCTTGAATCAAAATAAATACAGTATGAAAAAAAAAGAAGTATGAACTCCATTGTTAAAGAATGATCTTGAATTGTTGCATTTGGTACCACTATAATTCAGCAAGGAAGAAACCTTAAATGAAATATTTAAACATGTTTCATGTTTATAGTTCAGATTATGTTTCTGAAGAAAGCCTGACTGCTATTTTCTGGTAACCATTTAAACCATTTTCATTTTCTTTGGAAGGATTATACTCAATCTGGAACCATTTTTTTACTGAGCAAGGAGACAGTCTTGTGTAGGTGCTTCCAAGGTTAACAAGTATTTCTTTAAAGGTTTATTTTATATATTTGATTATCTTTAAAAAAAAAAGAAATGTTTACCTGAGTGCTGTTTTTCCTGATATAGACAGCTGTCTTTGAGAAAGAATCTTAAACAAAAGTAGTACTATTCTCCAAACATAAACATTTTAATGAGAATGTGGACATTAATAGGTACAATACAAAAAATATGTTCTGTACTTAAAACTTGGCAACTACAGGAACTCTTGTTTTTATTTGATGAAATTACCAAATTCTGAAAATGTCAGGATTTTGTATTTGTAAGTGTCAGTTTCTATTCCTGTTTTATTTTTGGTGAAGTAAGCAAGCGTTCTTGCTTTTTTGCAGCCACAAGTTGCTCATTATTGAGCTAAACTAAACATAACATAAAAGACCAATATATTTGCACCTGTACAAGGGGCAACAGTTATTAAAAATTCTTTCAGTTGCTTAGCTGGTAAATTTCTCTAGTCTCTGATACCCTGCATGTAAACCTAGCTGTAAAATACGTGTTTCTTGAGGAAAACAAATACATTTAATGCAGATTTTTGAATTGCAGCATATGTGGGCCAGTTTGTTTTGTTGGTTTTTTTCAAATAGGAATTCTGTTAAATTTGCTAGCTTTAATGTACGAAATTGTACTGCTGAGTAGCACTGGATTGTGCTTGTAAGCATTGGGTTGTAGGGTAGCCATTCAAATTAAAATGTTAGGTAATTTCAACTTCATCTCTTCTCACACATCATGTATGAAATAACAAAATAAAGATGGGAGAGTGTTTTTCCTATCCTTGGGAAAATACAGAGATTTGTGTTGCTGCAACCAGCATATATCAAAATGTTGAACAGTTGAAGTATCACAGAGGGTTAAATGCAAAATCAAAAGGCTTCCAGATCAAGCAGAAAATTTCTTAGGTATGTCAGTGATCAAGATTCTTTTACTGTAATCAGGAGCAAAAGAAAAGAGTAAAGGCATTTTTTGAGATAAGTTATGGTGCTGATTTGTTGCCAATAATGATGGTTTTCCAAGGGGTGAATCAGGGTGTTTCCAAGGTGTTCTAGGTGGAGTATGCAAGCAGTTATGGATGAGCTTCTGATGGGAACAAGAATTTCATTGAAAATGGATTTTTAACAACTGGATGAGTATTTGAAGCCTGGACTGTTTTCATTTTATTCTGTAGAAATTTAAGTTAGGAGCCAGAGAGGAAAGGTATGCAGAAAATAGTGTTGGCTTTCAAATGTCCTGATTCTGGGAATAGGAGTTGCATAGCTTGTCACAGCTGTTATGTTGAAAATACATCTTGGGTTAAATATACAATTTATATCCACTTACCAGGATTTACTTTGTGTTTTCTCTTACAATTGTTTTCTCTTATTTGTAATTAAAGTTAAGGCTTGTAAGAAAGTGGGATTGGACATCCACTAAGAATGTGAACTATTTCAAAACATTCCAGGGCATATTATACTGTAGGTTAGCATGGAAAGGGATTTTTTTGTTTACCTGTTTTTCTATTTTTTTTTTCTTTACTATGTTCGAAGAAAAATTTCACCAGGAGACTGAACATGAGTGCTAGTAAGACCTCTGCAAGCAGGGTGCATAGAAGCAGAGCTGGAACCAGAGGGTCTCTCTGATATTCCACTGTCTGAGAATTCCTGTTCTGCATCACAGTATCACAGGATTAACAAGGTTAGAAGAGGCCTTTGAGGTCACTGAGTCCAACCTGTAACCCAACACACTTAGTAAGAAAACTGTCAGTATGTTTGAAGGGTGGCAAGTCATATGCTACTTTATAGGTTAGACTGATGGAGAGAAGGGCAACGGCATTGAAATATTTGTTGTCTTGTCTTACCTCAGTCAAGATATGAAATACAAGGCTTATGCAGTTTTTCAAAGAGAACTTCCTTCATTTTACTGTATACAGTGAAAATCATTGTTGCATATAAGCTTACTGTGTTACACAGGGCTTTTGAGATGAGCACGGTCTGATCAAGCTCATAAATAAGTCAAGCATGTAAATACACCAACTTATTGGACTTTGTGTAGTCAAGCAGTGTTCTGTGCTTTGTTGGTCAGTGGGGATGTTCACTGGGGATGTTAGTAATGTGATGCAGCAGAGTGGATCCAGTATGATCTGTTATGCTTTGAGAATATCTGTGATTTTGATGCATGTGCTGATAGTATGTAATAACAGGTAGCAGATGTGATGCAAGTTCCAGAAGGTGAAAGTCTTTAGAAATGGAAGGAACATTTAAGATGACCATGATGAAGAATGAGCTAAAGCAACACCATTACAGATCTGATCTTAATTTGTTCTATTATATACCCTTGTATCTAAAGTGGTTTTATAAGAAATTAAAATTACTGTGATGGGGAGGAGAGAGAGCTACATTACCGTACATCTTTCCATACCTTATAAGTTGTTGGGCATGTTAATTTTCAAATAGCTGGCTTTTTTCTTTACAAAGATTGATGTTTATGCTTTTGTAGAACTGAAAATGTTTGGTCAGCAATCAGTTGCCAAGGTATTTAGAAAATTTTCTTATTATACCTGACAGACCAAAAATTTCTTTTTGGCCCCAGTGATATAGAAATTTGAAAAACCAGCTTATGTTGCTTTATTCCAAAGGTTCTTTTTTTTTTTCCTAAATACTTCCATCCTCTTCAGAAATGTCCAGAAAGTATTAGAGTGCAGAACAAAAATGAAAATAAGTAGATACATTTATTCAGCTTGTGTATTGGCTTATTTCTGCATATGTATTTGTGACTGTAAAAAAGTGTTCTACTCCCTGAGGGCAGAAGAAGCTTGATTGCAGGCAGACCCACAAAACAGTGTTTTGCTGTAATTGAATAGAGTAGTATTGAATCAGTAGATAAGCACAGGTCATGGTTTTAACATTTTCCTGGGGTGTTTTCTGAAGTTATTACCCTTTCTCATTGTTTTCCAGAAATGGGAAATTAAAGTGCAAATTTCTGAATGTAAGATGCCCAGTAGCAAAGTGAAGAAAAAAGTGGTTATTCAATTATTATAATTATTAATAATTATATAATATATATTATATAATTATAATAATTATTATTATTTTATTGTTGGTTGGGTTTTTTGTTCTTTTAATGCTGCTTTAATAGTGAGCTGTTTTTAAAGATACATGCTGCAGATAATCCATCCGTATTGTCTGCTGGAATTAATCCAGTTGCATTTTTGGTGCTTCTCTGTACCACGTGATCAAGCTACTCTGCTCAGCTGCCTGCAACTGTTCTTTCTGCTATAATCTCTTGCTTCTTTCTATGTTTGACCATTATTTGGTTCCTAGGCAGTTGGTTGGTTGGTTGGTTGGTTGGGGGTTCTTTGTGGAAGGCATTGTAGGGGTAAGAACTGTGGGCTGAGAAAAGCTTCGATAGAAATCCAAGCCTCTCTTGTTAGCTGATCATATACCCTTACCTATTTCCTAAAATCCTGACATGTGCCCTGTCCCTGAAGGAGAATGTCCCCAGGCTTTCCAGCTGTCTCTCTGCCTCCTCTTTGCTTCATCAGTTTGAAAGGCTGAGGGAGTTTGTTAAATGTAGAGTCGGTTGCTTCAGAAATAACACTGTGGCAGCTCTAACAGTTGGTTTCCATCTTCACCACCCTGACACACCCCTTTGGGATGCTGGGCTGCACATCCTTGAAAGATGCCGAGGGTTGTCCTTGCCTCCCAGCTTTAGGCTGATAAATGATTACGTGCAAGAGTGCACGTATGGGTTGCCAGGTCCTCAGCTGATTTAGGCAGGTTCTTCAGTCACGGTTCCTGGGGAAACCATGTATTGTCCTTTTGTACTAGGTGAGGATTTGACCCAGGATTCAGTTCAGGGAGCATTTAAGCAGCCAACAAAGAATGCTTGCTTGGGTTTGTTGTTAAAATTGGAAAGGGATATACAAGAGAGCAGCTGGTAGAAACTGCTGTTTGCTCAGCTGTAAGTGTAGACACAATAAACATTCCTTCTTCTTCTTCTTGCTGAAAAATGAACAGGGATTTTGGTTATTTACCCCCCACTCCATTTGCTTCACTCTAGAGCTTGTCAGGCTGAAAGCATACAGATTTTGGCAACTGGCTTTCCAAGCAGATTTTCACTTTTTTGAGTAATGTCTTTTTTCCAAGAATTGATGTGGGTATAAAGCTGTCTTTAAAGTCAACAAATTCTGATCTCTCCTCTCTCACTACTGTTTTCATTTAGCAAAGGAGAAAAATACTCCTTTCTTCAGACAGTGTTCCATTAGGGAGTGAGCAGAGCTAGACTAAATCATGCCACAGGCAAAATAGATGGCCTCTGTCAGCAGACAGCTGGGAGCAAAATGGACACCATCGCCCTCCCCCTACACTGCCTGTGCCAGAGCTCTGACAAACCTGGCTGGCTGCCGATACATGTAACGGGGTGGACAAGGTGTAGCAGCTTGTGTGGCAGCATTGCAGAGGAGCCTTTGCAGCAGGAATGGTGCGATCTGCTTTACTGGCAAATCACTTTCTTTTTAGTCTTCATTGAAGTTACTGTCCTGCAGTGATTCCCTGTTCTTGCAGTTTCCCTTGCCCAGATTAAATCATAAAGCAGCACATTCATCTTGCATAAGATACTACTGTGTTGCTTTGAATGTCATGACTCATTGAAATAAGACAAAGCCAGACTGAAATGCATGGGATACATAAATCCACATAGTTGTAGGTGTAGTGTATAAGGGCCCTAAACCATCTCTTGAACAACTGGTTGTGTGTAAATGCTAGATTGGAGCCTAAATCTGAGTAGGCTACTGCATCAAGACAGAGTAGCAGGACATCCTGGCCTGCATCATGGACCAATCATCAGCAGCACCAAAACCAGTAGTGAGTTATCACAGAATCACAGAATATGCTAGTTTCGAAGGGGCCCATCAGGATTATTGAGTCCAGCTTCTGGCCCTGCACAGGCTACCCCAAGAATCACACCATGTGCCTGAGAGTGTTACCCAAACACTTCTTGAACTCAGACAAGCTTAATGCCTTGACCACAGTGTTTATAACTAGAAATCTTGGCTGTATTCCTGTCTCAAAAGAGGAGAAACTACAAAATATCCCTTTGCATTATTAAATCCTCTGCCTGTTTTGGATAGCACAACCTCATGTTACTGCACAGCTTGTAGCTGCTTATGTGAGGGAACATTTGTCCTGCAGTACATGCAGTACCTGCTGTCTCTCTTTAAATAACAGATCTGATAGCACAGTCTTTTTCTGAAAAGAATACAAGTAAAACAAGTCACATAACTGGTAAGAGCCCACAAATTTCAGAAAGCCTGACAAAATGCCTGAGCCAATTTTGCCATGTTTATCCTTGATCCACTTGTGATTGACAGGATGTGCAATGGATAAAGAATGTTTCTGTCTCACTGGTTGTAGGAGTTAAGCAGTAAGAGATATGCTAAACAGAACCATCTGAAGGGCTCATTGGGTAACTGACTATGGTTAGGGAACAGGTAAAAATGTATCAAGAAAGACTTGATTTTTTTGTTACTCATTGCTGAAAGGATTTTTATTAGGAAGATGAACCGTTAGAAGAACAAAAAAATACTAGTAAGCTATTGCTCATTGAGACATGAGTGAAGAGTAAACAGATTAATGGTGAGCTGCCTAGTGGCCAAGATCTGACTGTGCACGAGTGGTTGACCTGGAAATAGTGGCCGAGTCTGAAACTACAGGTGTCAGATGTTGTGTCCTCTTTGTTGCAGGTGTTTGTGTTTGATACGAAAACCTTATTTTGTTCAGCTTGACAACTTACATTACTTATATTGCTTACATCACTCTTGGGGTGGAGAGGGAGAGCAGTGCACAAGGACATCAGACTGCAGGAGTGAAGAATGGAAAAGGCATAGGTGGTAGGTCAAAATCAGCTTAACTTGAATGGTGGTGTGCCTGTGGCAGCAAAGCTGAAAAGGTGAAACGTGAGTTGTGTATATCCAGTTTTTTGAAACGTTTGGTAGCAAATGCAAGGTTTAGCTCTTCTCTTGCTCAGGTTGGCTACTAAGATCAATATATCCTGTAGCATGGTCTTGCCAGCACCTCCTTTTTGCTCAGGTCACATGTGGTGAGAAACTGAGCAACTTTGCAGAATAAACCATTTGGCTCGTACACTTCTGTGTCACAGCCTTTGGTGATAGATAGATAGATAGATAGATAGATAGATAGATAGATAGATAGATAGATAGATAGATAGATAGATAGATAGATAGATAGATAGATAGATAGATAGATAGATAGATAGATAGATAGATAGATTAGATAGATAGATATGCATACCCATAAGGTGTGCCTATCCAATATAATGAGAAAGGGGGTTTTCATCATAGTTTAAGCTTAGCACTGAAAGACAGAAACACCTGAATATTTGATTCAGTTTTCTCTGGCACTGTTTGAACTGTTGAACAAAGTTGTGGAACAAAGCTTAGAGACACTGTCTTGTAGCATGGAGAGCCTTTGGTGCTCCATCTCTGTCCAGCTTGGTTAATGTTTACTGGAAAGCAAGTTTCACTGTGGCAGTAGTTGGTGGTTAAGAGATGAAGGTTTTCTAAAATGTCAGTATAATTTTTTTTTAAATAAAACCTCTAACAAGTTTTGAAGCAATTTAGTCCCTAAAATCACATAATCTTATAGATATCTGTGGTTGAAGAAGATTCATGACGTTAGTACTATTTGCTATGCAGAATTTTACTTCCAAAACACAGTTAGTGTCAACTATCTTCCTACTAGAAACTGAGTTTTTGGCAATCTTTAGTGGGGGATCTCTCTCACTTGGCAAAGTGAACCAAGTACAAAGGCAATTTCACTAAGTAGGAATTACAAGTGTGTTTTCACAAACATTTCTTTTTCATGTTGAGAAATTAGTTCTTGTGTATAGAGATAACTTGTGAACTAGCTTTCACACAGGTGGAGATATGAATTAATTGAAGTTTTGACAGGCATAGCCAGGCTACTAAAATGGTAACAGTCAAATCAGTGCTTTATTTATATGGGCGTTTTTTTACAGCCTTCTGGTAATCAGTTTTCAGAGACCCAAGTAAAATATTCCAGAAAACTGACACTTTGTTAAGCTTTTAAACAGCAAGTTTTATCCTGACACACTTAGAAATTGCTGAGATTAAAAATATTTCCCTGAAGCAAAAAAAGTAGTGTGTTGTATAATTTTTAATTTCTCTGTGTTTTTGTATGCCAGGATACCAGGAAAATATCCAATTAAGGCAAGACTTGGCTTTAAATTAGGCTTTGTTGTGATTACATGGGGACAGGGAAGGGCACTAGAGAGTATCTTGTCAGAATCACTATAGCAACAGCTCGCTTTATCATTCCCTGTTTTTCTCAGCCTGTGAGATTCTCTATACGATCACTAGATTATTAACGGCATCTATATTCAAAACTAGGCATTTAAACTGCAAGTCCAGAAGTATTTGTCACAGGGAGCTGTGTCCTTTACAGTCAATAGCCTGGGGAGACATTGGGCTTTTTATTATTGTTAATATTGTGACACAGCTTTTCCTTTTTCTTGTTATCTGTTGCTCTTCAAGTGAATTTCAGCTTTATGGTGTCACTAGTATAGATTCTTCATGTGTGTGAGAAGAAAATTGGATTTTTCCTGATTCTCTGTCTTAAAAGGAGTGAGAGAAGTGAAGGGTGGTGGGTAATTCTATTTTCCTAGGAAGAGGAGAAGAATAAAAATACTGTATCAAAGAGCATGTTTATTTGCTTTCCTTCATTGTAGCTCACCTTATGATTCTGTTAAGCCAAAAAAGGGGTTTGCTTTTTTCGTAGTTTCCACTTGAAATAAAACTTATGAATGCCAATAAATTTATTTTCTGCATGAAACTAAACCAGGCTTCACTACCTTTTCTTTGTAGCAATATTGTTTTATGTGCCAGTCATGCTGAGGATACCCAAATGGCCAGTTTTGGAAAGTTAGCTGGCAACCTTCCCTTTAACCTAGAACAAGGAACTGTGTTGATACTGAGTTTTTTTTTTACTCAGACCTTTAGTTTCTAGCTAAATAAGGCCTGTAACTTCTGTCATATGCCTCAGGTAGAGGCAGAGAGAGCATGTTCAACCAAGCTGACACAGAAGAAATCCTGACTCAATGTTCGTCTTAGAAGTAAACTTCCATTGGTGTCCTGCCAGAGAGTGCATAGTTCTGGAGTATTCTGGATCTACATGACTGGAGGAGCTTTTTAGAGAAACACAGCCTGGAAGTTTTTCCCAGGGACAAAAAGTATACGGATCGTATGTTGCTTGAGCCTTGGCTTTGCATTTTCACTCTGGTTATAAACTAATGAAAAAACGGCCTTTTTTTAAGGGGGGGATGTTGAAGTTAATTGCATAGTCTGAAGTATTCCTTCTCTGTGTTTTGCATATAATTCTAGAGGGGTTCACCTTCTCTTCCAGATCTAGTTTTATTACCAAGCCTAAGGGTTAAGAAAAAGGTAAACTTGTAACATTGGAGTGAACAGAAATAAGAAATTAATATGGTATAACATGAAACAAGACCTAAAACTAAAAATGCCCTTTATGTCTCCAGGTCAGCCTCAATTTTGACTGTAGGTTGTCCATATCTGATCATTTATGTCTGTTTTGAGGCCATCATCAAGTGTGAAAGCTCTGTGCAATTCCTGAACAGAAAACACTGTGCAAAAAGAACTCCTTCCTGTGGAGATGGAGTGAACCTATTTTAGAAGAATTAATTTTAGTGTCAGAACAATTGAATTAAGTTAGTTAAAAATAAAAGATAGGGGAAAGTCAATAAAATTTAAAATAGAATTGGGGTTCTAGGTAGGCTTTTTTTCAGGGAGTCTGCAAATCAATTCTCCAGCTTGTGTAAGATTGTGCCTCAGCATTAGACTATTCTCTATTATTCTCGATGTGTCTGATTTTTTAACCTGTCCTATTACTACTTGTCATAATTGGTTTCTTGTATGCTGAGTTTTTTATTTTAAAACAAAAGTAAAGTGCTCCCTCTTGTTTTGAGTATAGGCAGTTAATGCATGAGAGATTTCCTGTAGGATTGATAAAGTGGATGCAAGCAATGGTGAATGGTAAGGTGCAGGCAAAGAAGAGATGGAAAAATAAACTTTTGTTCATGTTTAAAAGGAAATTGTAATCCATAACAATTGTTTTTTCAGGACTGTTGCTTTTCACTGACACATGAGTAATGCCTCTGGGTCCATTTAAAATGCAGATGATTTTCTCCAAGGCCTGTGTCTTGAAATGACAAAGAAAAAGAGGGGTTTGGGTGACAGCCTTCAAGTTTCCAAGTTAAGCCTGTCTGGAATCCATTTCATCATTATGCACTGTAGCTTAAAAAATGTGCCTGAGAAACAAAAAATACGTGGCATTGTGAAGAATTTCTCAGCCCTGTATGACTTGTGTAAAATGTGGAGTTGCTTTGGATTCATTCTCTTGAGAGCTCTTTCCTGGCTTGCAGAGATTTATTTTTTTTACTATATTTGTTAATTTTAAATCTCATTACATTTTGCTTCAGGACTTCTTAGAATTTTGAGTGGATGAGAAGAAATCTGGCACTCTTCCCTCCTCATTAAAGCAAATTAACATGCAGACCCATATTTCTCTCTAGTTCTAAAAGATGTAACAGAGATGGGAAGTGTAGAATGTGTAGGTCATTGCAAAGGTACTTTCCCATTAAGTCAGGTAAAGGTGGAGTAAGGAAGGGGACTGTGTTTCACAGCCGTGGTGGTGGGAGGGGAAGAGATGAGAAAAAATAGTGTCTTGCACAAGGATAACCTCTGGCAGTGCAAGGAATTAGATCAACCTTTAAGAAAGCCAGAGAGTACAAAATGGGGCTTCTGATCAGCAAAGAATTGGAACCAATTTGCTGAGCTGGATTCCTCTCTATACTACCAGGAAACGCAGAGCAGAGCTCTTCCTGGTAGCATGTTACTTCTGCAGCACTTTCTCTTCTGTAATCCAGCAAATTTTCCTTCACTATCTTCCTCATTTGTGATTGTCTCCAGAGCAATGAACTCCTCTCTACCAAACCTAGAGAAAAAGAACACCATCCAGCAAGAGCTGCTTCTGTTTGCTCTCAGGGTTTCTGTATTACTTCCCTTGAGTATAGAAGGTGTGTAAAAGCAGCATGAGAGTGCGTGGCTACCAAACAAAATTGAAAGACCCTTTGAAATAAATAGGGAAGAAACTTGATTTTTTTGCAGTGTGTGAGGGGACCAATATAAATCAGTCATGCTTGCAGGAGTAGTACAGCACTTCATGAAGCACTCTCGGTATCAGTTAAACTCTTCCATTGTTCGGTTTCTTTCACACAGAATGAGTAGCTTAGCACTGTTATAGCAATAGGGCTTTATGTAGGAACTTAGTACACTGACAATGTATGCTTAGCCCGAGGTGCTGGCCAGTTTGTGAGCAAGAGAGTGTACTTGCTTGGCAAAAAATGTTGTGATTTCTTTGTACTGAGGCTGTATACTCTCCGTATCACTTCCAAGTTAGAATCGTTTTGCCAGAACAAAACAATTATTAGTCAAAATCAAGTTTCTGGACTGATCATTTGAACAATTTTTCAAGATAAAAATTCTAGATCACTGCATTGTGTGCCATTAGATTCCCAATGACCTTGATATTTGAGGAAGGTATTACAGATATTCTTGTTTGCTTGGGGGCAGATGTTCTCAGTTCAGTGACAGGAAGGATGACTATATTGATTGTTTAGCCATTAACATCGAAGTATACCAACAGAGAGCTTCCCTGATACTGTTACAGTTGTTCTCCTTGTCTTTTTTTGAACACATTATAAGAATCTTGCTTCTCAGGTTTTTATTAGTTCTCAGAAAAATAAGTTTCAGCATCAGGCATCTGCAAGAAAATCTTCTGGTTTTCCATTAAATACACAGCAATTGCTAGAGGCTTCCTTTATTTAATTCATTCTGAATCCTCTGCTTTCTGTAGTTTTAGCTTCCTACTGTATTTTCATCTGTCACTGAACATATTGCCTTTTGTAATTATGTTTTGTTTTGTGGACAAAGAGAAGGTGGAAGATGTTAATTCTTGTTGAAATGATGAGCAACGTTCTCTTTTCACTGGTTCCATTTCAAATACAAATGTCTGCCACAATGTTTGCTTGGTTTGTCTAGGTTAACTAAAAACAGATACTCTGTTAGTTTCTTTGCTCATCTGGTAGAAGACAGATCAGCATTATATGAATCAGAAACAATTAAATATTGCAGCATACTTGTTTCCTTTTCACTTCCTATTCTCCTATCACATCATGGATTAATGGAAGGGATCTTGTACATGAATATAAATTGTATTCTTACACCAGTTCTCTTTCTTCATTCCCATGCAACTGATTTGTAATTAATTGATAGAATTAGGTAGAAAATGACTTGGCTGAGAAGTTGTTTACTTTTCATTTGTGTAACACCTTGTGCAGTGGAGACCTGGTCTGGACAGAAAGATCTTAATAGTAACATACATACAGTAATTATATTTGGGAAGTCCTGTGGTTCTCCATGCACATGCACACTCAAATCACTCCCAGCCCTACAAAGCTCACACTCAGATTTTTTAAGAGATTTTTGACATGCCTCTGGAATTTTGCGCATACTGATTCCAGCAGTGAGTGTTGATTCTGTTTCTAGACCACATTACATCCCTGTTAGGCCTTTTGCTCTCAAAGTGCAATTTGATTTTGAAACCTAGAATCTTTTCACTATTATGGTGGGCTGTAGAAATCCTAAGTTGGAAGTAGTATTGGAGTACTCTCTCTCACAGTGGTGTAATCAAGAGTGTAAATAGAGCTCTGCAAAAAGTTGAATATTCAAACCCATTAAAAACCTTTGGTTATGTTTTTGGGGTTTTTTTAATGCTTGCTTTTCTTCTGCAAAGATCATGTCAAAAGAAAGGCATAAGTATTTCCGAGCATTGGTATCATGTTTATTGAAAGACAAGTCTTGTTTTCTCCTTATATTAACCATTTAATATAAGGAAACTTTAAAAGATGATGGTGGATTTATTGCTGGGTGCTGGTGTTCCAGTCTGTCTCTTTTTAAATGACTATAGCAGTTGGATAATTTTTTTATCAAAATATGATTAAATGTAAATTACTGTAATTGATACTTCTTGTAAGGATTATTGATATAGGACTTTATTGAAGGCAAATATATGTTCTTGCTATTCCCGATATTTGAACTCCAGAAGGAAGAAAATGGAAAGCAATTGCAATAACAAAATGGATGCTTGTAATTTAATATTTAAAGCATGCTTTTCTTTTTCTAGTAAATTCAAGTTTAATGGGGAGATGTCATGTGCCTCTTGCAAACCCACATAATTTAGTCTGTAGTTGTTTAGCGCCAGTTATAGCATAGATTTCTTCTTCATTCTGAAGCTTCTTGGGTCTGCAGTACTTTTCCAGGCTTGGTCATCTGTGTAGCCCTCAGCAACAGACAAGAAATTTACTGAGGAAGAAAGAGAGTTGGTGGCCACGTTAATCTGATAAACGTTCCGGAAAGCATGCTCGCTCAGATGGAGGAGTCAACCCTGCCTCTAAATGGTGCTGCAGCTTGACTTGGGGCTGCAAGCATCTGCACATGAGCCCAGCTCAGTCACTGGCATTTTCTGTGAGAAGTGGCAGCCACTTCTCTGCTGGGGATTGAGCTCATTTTTCATGCGTACAAACTGAATTGAGAAAGATTGCATGCCTCTCTTCACACTGGGGTGTGAAATTGAGCCCGGGACCAAGGCAGCAGCTCCTATCACTGGTCGCTTGATTAGTGTTTGAGTGTTTGCCAAAGTTAAAGCACGTGCTTTGTGTCACCACTTCTCCTCAAACATGTATGTCTGAATAAGATAAAATAGAAAAAGAGGCTGAACTTAAATGTACTCAATTTTACCAGTTGGCCGAGCACTGGAGTAGGTTGCTGGGGAAGGCTGCTGAAGCCATGACCAAGTAGGTTAAGCCAATGCAGAGGAAGGGCTCTCCAGCAGTTTCCCCTTGCATGAGGTTTGCCTCACTGCTGAAGCATTTCTAAGGCAAATGGACCATGAGGCAGCCCAGGAATGACCTGTGCTGAGGCATAATGAATTCCTAAGTGGTGAAGGCATGAATTAGAGAGATTGGGAGGGCCCAGGTTACTCAAGCTCCAGAGTTTCAGACTGTTATATTTTGATGTAATTCCGACACTTGCTGATATCATCAGTCGTTTCTCCTTGATGAGAACAGTAACAATTTAATGTTACACAATCACAAAGACAAGGTTAAAAAACTGGAGAATTTATAGCAATCTGAATTGACCTTCATATATATATACCAAGCAGTTATTTTATGGTATTCGTCTTTTCAGGAGAACAGCAATAGGCTTTCTAGAAAGTGAGAAGTTTTAAATATTGTGCATTTGTGAAAAGGTCAGATTCACCTTTGTACATACTATTAGTGTGTTGAGGTCTTGTTTCTCTTACTTGAAAGGGCTATGTGGGGCTATTTAGAGAGCAGTGATTGACTGAGAGGCAAACATTTCATGAATAGTGAGGTTTTGAAAATTATAGTTTGTTGATTACAGAATTTGTTTCTGTGATAACAGAATCATATTGTCACCTGACCGATTTATCATCATTTAGGTTTCGGCATAGTCCAAATTGCTGGTACTTGAGAGACTGGACCATCCATACCTGGATCAGACAATGCTTAAAATATGGTGCTCAAGACAAAGCCTTATACACATTAAAAAACAAGGTAGGTTTTACCAAGAAAAAGCCATGAATATATTTGGTCAGCTTTTTAGGACAAGTGTGGCTTGGCTGGAATTCCTATTGCAGCCAGGTCCTATAGACTGTAGTTTTGTGTTCAGATATTTCTCTGTCAAAATAAAAATCAATGTTGCATTTTAATTTTAGCTATAGCACTTTACATCTTTTAAATTCTCTTCTTTCCCATGAAGCTTTTTGGTTTTAAGTATTTGCATTGCTATCCAAAACTTGCTGGATATCACAGAGTCATAAAAACATGATAGGCAATGCCATCCCTGGTCACAAAGGCTCAGATTAAATGCCAATACAAATCCAGAGCACCAGAAGTTGGAAGGACTACATCACAGGGGGTATGCTCGTCTCTTTGTGTTGCTTGACTGTGTATTGCAGCAGTGTGCAGTGCCATGGTTCTGGTTTTTTTGATACCTGTAGATTGGGAAGATTTGAACAGCACATTTGCATACTGATTTTTTTTCATTTTTCTCTTCAGATCCAGTATGGAATTTTTCCAGATAATTTTACATTCAATATTCTGTTGGATTATTTTATAAAGCAGAAGAAATACGAAGGTAAGAAAATATGTCCCAATACTACTGCATCCTCTGTTGTATGCTCATATTTTGCAGAGCCTTTCTTTGAGTTAAAAACTTTTAGCCATATTTTTTCTGAAGTAACCATAAAATATGCCTTCACTTTCCTTTAAACTATTTTTCTACATTTTTATGTCTCATTTCTGTTGGGGTTTTGTTCATTTTTTAATTTTGAAATATGTGCAATTCACAGTTTCTGCTGTTATTAATCCTATTCCAAATGTAAACCATCTTAAGTTTTCACAAGTCTGACTTGCATGCTAATGGCATCATAGGATTTGTTAGTGACAATTATTTAGAGTGTTATCAGAATCAAACGGCATGTTGGTAAAGTTTGTCTTCCATACATATAACTTTTCAAAACGCTACGTATCTAAACTTTTTCTAGGCTTTCTCTCTGTTGCTGGGGCAAATCAGCTTTGCAGAATTATCATGTTGGGGGTACCTTTCACTATGAATTATTTAAGTGTTGAATAATCTTCTCATATTTGTTGATACATATTTAAGATTTTAATTTCACTTCAGGTTTTCTAGTACTGTAAACTTACAGTAAGATTTCCTTTGCATAAAGCTCTTGTAAAACAACTAAAAGGAACAACAGCTTTTATCCTGAAGATTTTGCTAAATGGCAAATTAATACATGTATTTATTTTATTTTGAGATACATCGCCATCTTTGAATTCCCCCTTATTTCATCCATACTTTGTTTCTGTGAGGCTTAAGGCCCTTTGTTTAACAAACTGTCCTTTCTGACAGGGAGTGTCACTGGAACTCCCTGCGGAGCTCCTCTAGAGCAGTGTTTGCTGAATACAGAGACTACTCTTGGTGATCTTTGACAACATTTCTGTTCCATTGTACTCTCCTGTCACCTAAGAGTAGTGAAGTTAAGCCACTCTTCTCTTATTTGTAATCAAAACACAAAAACAAATTATTTTAAAATATTTTTTAAAATGTTAGTGAGTGAAGAGCTGAGCAAAGAAGAGACAATTGAATAATGTAGAGCTAAGATGATTTTGAGAGTTTGTTTGCAGTAGTTTCATGCCATTCAAACCATTCTTCCTTCTTGCAGTGTGTTTGAATAACCCAAATGAATGAGACTAATTCTAGAGCTGTACTCCAGTTGTAAGATGCATTTAACTTTCTCCCTAAGTGTTTCAAAATATACTACAGCAATAAAGCATTAATGAACATGGGTGGATTCAAAAGGGAGATATGTACTGGGACCTGTGCTGATTATTATTAATTTCCTCCATAGATGCTATGTCAGTAGTAACAGAGATCATGCTCCAAGAAAGTTTTGATGAATTATCAACACAGCTTCTTTCTCTCTATGTTTTATACCAGTATCTGGCAACCAAGTCTGAACATACGGTAAGCTAACCAAAGTGGTACACAAAGCCTCTGCTCCTACGTGTTGTGGGGCAGTCAGTTGGGCATTCAATCATAAATACATTTTATTTCCCCTGAGTTTATGTGGAAAAAATAAATACTCTATTTTTATTTTCATTTTTTTACAACTGCAGAAGAAATAAAGGAGAAAAGAAACAACAAAGTGTGAAAGCCATCAAATCACTTGTCAATCCTTTTGCTCCTTTCTCTGGAAGGGAAGGTGTGTTGGGATTTTTAAATGTTGCATATGCCCATTTGAAGGATATGAAATGATATTTCAGTTCAAAGCAGACTCTATAAAAAAAAACTATGCTGCCTATTGTGTAGGCCCCTGTTAAGCTGAGTATTTCTCACCATTAGAGCATGGTAGTGGTGGTGTTGCAGAATTGTAAAGCATTTTCATTAGATACACTTTTGCCCTGTTGGATATTCTCCTTCATTCCTATAAATCAGATATGCTTGATCACTTCTGTATGAAAAGCAGAGAGATGAAACTCTCATTTTTCCATTGTGTTTTTCATGTTGTTTGCATATCCTTACTGCAGAGACAAGCATTTGTCAGTACTTGTAGTGTTTCATGAAAGCTGAAAATACAAGAAAGGATGGTGTGAACATAAGACATGTTGAAGGCAAGCATATTTATATAGCTGTGACTTACTCAATATGCATTTTGAAATAACACTGTGCAAAGACAGCAGTGAAATCACATTTTTATTTCTATACACCATTCAAAGTACCATTTAATGCCTCATAATGCTCAGCACCAATTTTCTGTGTTTGATTTAGGAAGTGGGGGTAGACAGGGTAAGGAGAAATGCTCGGCCACTGCTGAAAATCCCCTTGTCTTTTCCCAAGATGTGAGTGAGGTCAACCAGGGTCCTGTTGCAGATGGGTCCTTGACTCTAGCTTAGGGTCCAGCAGCCCTATGGAATGTATTTCAACTTTGAGAATTAAATCTTGAGACTATATTAGTCCTTAGTGTGTATAACGGTGGTGATAGATAGCTTCCATTCTCTGCTATTGTACACACCACTGAAAGCCTGACTGGTCTTGGCTCTCATCAGAAAGTTTCCTCCTTAACTGTTGCAAACAATCAATATGATTGCTGCCTTCCACTACAAAGGTGTTACCATTAAGTTCTTACAGTTCTTCTAGCTGCTGGAGCTACATGTGCTAGCTCCAAGAAGAAGCCCTGTTCTTCCAGTTGCATCCGATTTTCCTGTAACACTCACCTGGAGCGCTGAATTCAGAGCAAAACAGCCCCATTTCCTTGTATCTTTTTTCTGAATGGGGCAAATACCTTGCCTGGCTGTCAGGTGGTGGTGATATTTTGTGTCAGATGGTAACATGCAAATTCTTGTAGCCCCTGAATAGAGACAATAAAGAGCCATACCTTGAAAAGACATCTCTGAATAGGGTATTGACCCCGAGGATGAAACTTTTGTGTTTTTTAAGATTCAGTGTGCTTCAAGGATTTTTTCAGAAAGCCTCTTCCCTTCACAAAGGATATTTCTTTCAGTTCATAAGGTAATCAACACGACAAGTACCCTATCACAAAAAACATTTTTTTAAGAGAGTCAGACTTCCTCCAATCTGTTGCCTTTTATAACTTCCTTTTCCTCATTTTCTTAGCAAAGGGAGTTGTTCGGCTCCTTTCACTAGCAATTAAACTCCTTTCACTTTCTTCTTTGGTAATGAAATTATATTGTCCTATAGCTAAACAAAATTTACACTGCTCTTGTAGTTTTAATGTACTTACCAATAGAATGCTCTTCTTTAGCCATCACGGGTAGTCTGGTTCAGACAACTAGTACGTCTCCCTAGCTGGAGAGGCAACTGTACTTTTAATCCTGTGGTGTAGAGAGGTCTTGCTGAGTTGCACATGCTCTTTTCACAGAGCAGATTTCCACTCAAAGCAGCCATTAGCTTCATACTCTTAGCATTTTCCTGTTCTTGTGAGGGGTAGTGGAATGTTATGTCTTGCCACATACTTTAAAGAAAAGGCTGCTCTGGTATTGAAGCCATGTAATACTTTTCTTCAGCAATGTTAGCCTGAAACGAGTGGTAGGACATACAGGACAGAGACAGAGCTTGACCAGTGCTAATCAGTGTAACCCACTGTCCTGAAGGAAATGCACTGATCAAAATCTCAACCACTCACAGTTTTGTAGTTCTGGAAAGAGAGGTGTTCCTCAGTATAGTTCCTATAACTGAACATTGGACATGTTTAATGATTCTTTATTGGTAAGACATCTGATGAAAGCCACATGCTGTCTTTGACTGTTGTGATTTTACATTTGTGTTTGTTAAGGAACACTTCATTAATTTACATTATTTGCAGTGGGAAGAGGAGAGAAATCTTGGAGCATCGCTAGTACTTACAGGTCTAAAGCAAAGTAGCACTGTGGGATTTAGCTCCCAGCTGTATGGCTATGCATTCCTTGGTAAGTTTTACCTCCCTCAGTCATCTTTTCCCTCTTGTCTTCAGTGGCGGAATTAAATTGCCATCTTTACTGTATTAAAATGTAATCAAGGAGGACACAAAGGGAAAAAACCCCAACAGAAATAGCAGAAGGACAATTTCAGAGTTATGAGTGAATCTGTTTTATTAGCCTTGGGGGTAGTACTTACTTGAATAGCATGCCCTTCATCAGGCAACTGCAGAACCAACTTTAGGCTTCACTGCAGGTTTAGGTTGGCAGCTGAAAGAAAGAAGACATTCTTAAAGAACATAGGATTGATTTGTTTGTTGACCAGCAAATTTAAAAAAAGACCCCAAAAGTACGTATTTCCATGACACAAATTTGAGCTTATGGACAATAGACTGTAGTTATTAAGTGTCTTAAAATAATTTTTAAATCTTAGGAAGTTCAAGGGGACAGCCTGAAAAATACTATGTTTAGAACGTCTATTACTCACCATAAAGTTAATGTTTGGGTTGTGGACAGCAGTTAGCAGTCCCTCTATCCTGTGTCTGGGAAGGAGTCTTCATTGCTAATGTCGTGCTGTATTATTAAAGAGAAGTTAGATCAGAATATATTCAGAATTGGAGGCAAGGGGAATGGACAAGTAGTTCTTGAATTTCCTCTAAACCTTTAGAGGAATATAGTACAGATAGGTTTTATCCTTCTCTACAAAATTATTATTATTTATTAGAAAATAAGTATTTTACAATTATTGTAAATTGTTATTCCATTACTGCATTATTAAGGGTAAAAGTGGATTTGTTCTTAAAATGTGGCCTCAAATTGTGATGTGTGGTGGCAGAGTTGGGATACACATTTATCATGTACTGATACACATTTATCAAGCCTGCAAAAGAAAAAAATTTACTTTCAGTCAAAAAGGGAACAAATGTGAAAATTAACTTGAAAGCAGGATTTTCCATAGAGCTGTAGTTTATAGTCCAATGGAGATACTGATAAAAATAGGGACTTTGTTGTCCAGTAAGCATTCAGGGTAGACAGTTTTTAATGTCGTATAGATTGGTTGAGTAGTGGCTGTATTTCAAAAATGCTCTTCACTCTTGTCTGTGAGCAATAGTGCTTGTTTCATGACATTTGACATTCAGTAGATCAAAAGCTATTTACTGTTATGTCACATATTCCAGAGTCTTGCCAACACTAATGGAACCGACCTCTGAGAGAATGAAAGACGTTTATGGGCACAGAGTGGCCTCAAGCACCTCAGTTATTTTAATTTAGCCATGGTCCACAGACTTTGTCTGTGCACTTATTACCTTGCTTTTCCTAAGCTGTTCTCTTCCACATGTAGAAGAGTAAGGTGTGTTTATGCAGTTTTGTGTTGTTAGAGTGCAAGTTCTTGGACACAACTCTTGTAAGCTACACTTGAAGTAGTATTATTTGTTACATTGACAATGACAAAATCAAAGCCTTAGATTGACAAGCATTGTAAATTGCATCAACTGCAATGTGATGTTTGTTTTCTTATTATGGAGGAGTTTCATCTTCTCTAGAAGTTCCTGTCAGAAGAAAAGCCACATTGTCAGTGAACGTCTTGTTGCACAGGTTGTCCTAAATCAAGAACCAAAATTTCATTTTGGCAGATCTCCCATATTTTCTCTCAGGAAGCTCCAGCAGGGTTTAGATGGTTTAGATGATGGGTTGGTGTTGGTTAGGTTTTTAAGTTAGGTAAAAGGTTGGACTTGATGGTCTCTACAGTCTTTTCCAACCTTGTTAGTTCTGCGTGTAAGCTGTGTAGTTAGCCAGAGCATGTCCTGACAGAGGTGAATCCAGATTTAGTGCACACGTGCTCCACAGTTAGTCCCTGAAAGCTAAGGAGACATTTGCCTGTGATCTTCAGACATTCTTCTCAGAGCTGCTGTTGTGAAGCCAGACAACCACAAAATCTGACCATTTACTCTCATTTCCGTCTGGATAAAATGTCTAGATAAGTTGGAATGGGGAGGAATCAGAAATGAGCATGTAATAACTGTGAAGTTGAATAAATAGAAGGCGCCTTAATAAGGTAATAGCAGTTCTATCAGAGCAACTTTGTAGAAGTAAGGCACTTTCTGTCACTTCTAAAGACCAGCACCGACCCATATGGATTTCGTTAAGACTAAGGTGTTTAAGTAGTAACACTAAAGTATGTTTTTATCACAGGAAAAGTGGAGTTGGATAAAGGACTGAGAGCTGTATACCATCTGATGCCACTGATGTGGACACCTGGATATTTGAATAGAGCCTTGCAAGTGATGGAGAATGTTGCTTCATTGTCAGGAGACTGCAAAATCTGCAAAGAAGCTGTGAGTATTAAGGCTATAACCCCTGAACAAAAGGCATTCCATATAAATCAAATCCAGTAAAATCTGTGAAGTCTGTGTGTGTGCCTTGCTAATGAGAAGATGCCCAGCACACTTACAGGCATTTGCAAGACAGAAGAAGTAATGTTTAGAACAGAATCACTGCTTTAGTTGATGAGCCAGTGATAATGTCTACTGGCATGTCCTTGGCAGTGAGTGTGTGTTACTGCCACAGACCATTTAAGTATGTTTTCTAAGCTTTCCCCTCCCTGTAGAGACACCTGAGTCTGCATTGCAGGAAGCACATGTCTCTGGGGATGGGAAGGTGCCTTTGTTTCTCCAGTTTTTTAACTCACTCAGACACATACTTCTCAGCATGAGGACGAAATACTTTACTCTTCTTACTTGTATGGCTAATTCTGTGTATTCTGTGCCCTCTGAGGGTATGTCCTGAGTGATACTTGTCCAAAAAGTTGAAAGAGTGATTTCTAGAAGGTTTGTACTCCCCTCGTTTGGAGAGGATGGATAAATTCAGATCATTTATGAATTCAGCACTGACTAAGGGTCTTAACGCTTAGGAGTGCCGTGGGGCATCAGGCTGATCTTGGAATCAGACAGCTTAGGAGTAACTTAGTAAACCACCACAATATAGGCTGGAGCATAGAAACATCGCTGAAGTCCTATCTTTTCTTCTTGGTACCTTTTCCTGAAGATGTCTCTGGTGATGGGGGCCTCTCCTTTGCTTATGTCACTTCTAGGCTTGCAGTGTCCCTCAACAAACAGAAGGCTAGGGCACTGCTCAGGACGTTCTGTTGTCTCTTGCTCTGTTTTCTGAAGCATTTCTGTGTGATATTGGACAGTACAAGGACAGGTCATATCTACATTTCCACCATTTTGAGATGCCTTTTTAAAACATATATTTGGAGGTATCTTTCTTACTCCAAGTCTAAAAAATTCAGCGTAATACACTTGTAGTTTTTTTCTGCTTATGAACCCTAGACAAATTAAGGAACTTATGAAGTTGTTTGAATACGTGACAGTTGTGTTACTTAGATTGTATTTCCAAACTGTTTATGCTTACCATGACAAATGTGATTGTTCAGATTGATGCCCTGGAGACCATTTTGCAGTCTGTCCTTGAAGCCAAACCTGATCCAGAATCTGCTGAAGAAGTCAAGGGATTAGAGCAGAAGTTGCAGTATGCAGAATCAGAAGAAACAGAGCAGTCTAAAGCACCTGTGTACTACAAGCAATTCAAAGTAAGAGAATTTAATTCACCTAAAATTCTAAGCTGTACTAGATCACTGTGATATATGCTAGAAAATACATATGCTGACTTAGTGTGGCTAATAGACTGACACCCCTTGAGTGCATCAGGAGTTTTGCTTGGCATTTTTGAAACTGATGTCACCTTATATTTTCACTTCTTCAAGCAGAAAGCAGCAGCCTACAAAGACATAAATAAATGCTCAAGGCCACTTGTCTTTTGTCTGTCTATTGTGATTTTATCTTCACTTTTCATACATCAAAATGATAAGTCCAGTCCTGTTTGCAAAATAGTATGTCATTAGGGACCCATTATCCGACCTTGTGCGGGCTCTTGCTCATTAAAATAAGTTATAATAGGCATGAGCCTATCCTAAATTTATCGTCCACTTGTGTATGTTTTAATTATGTAGGACTTGCATCCCGTCCTTTCAGTCGGAGGAATTAAGTCAGACTGTATCACATCCCTTTTGTCATGAGATCATCACACTGATGATAACAGTAAGAAACACAAACAGCTGTTCATTAAGGGCACATCTGTGTAATGAGTGCATTTTATTTGGTCATCTCATAACTATATAACAAGCTCATTTTATTTTACCATCTCTGATCTGTGCTGTGATAAAAATCAAGTACCCAAGGTTGAAACTCATTTGTTCTGTAGTTCCAGGAGCAGTTCTCTTTCCATAGCTCATCAGTTTCCACTATTGCTGTCACCTGGGTGGCTCTGGATACAGGCTGTTCTAAAGACATTTCAGAAGTTAAAAGACCAGTATCCTATGGTTTCACCTCACACACAGACTTTTCCTTTCTTTAATTTGTATTTATATAACTTAACCACTGATATTTAGATATTAAACTTGTTTTGTAAGCAGTTAAAACTTTTTAACTGAAGTGTTTAGGAATCAGTGAGTGCTCAGCATTAATTAATGCCTGGATGAGTTACAGTGAATTTGGTAAACAAAAGTGCCCTTTAAAGAAGGGAGTGAAATGTTTTTATGTGTCTCTCATTGTCTATCCATTGTCTAACCTTGAAGAAAATAATGCAGAGTTCTCAAAATGAGGCCTAATTGTCAAATTTGGGACGGACTAGTGCCAAGAGGGTAGTTTTCTTCTCACCTCAACCTTTCCACAAGTTCCATAATTAATCTCCCTTCAGGCATTACCTGGTGTGGCAGTGAATGCCCTGACTTTGAGCCAAAAAACTTCAGCCCAGTGCTTAACTCTTAAGATCTCACCAGGAGAGTCTGAATACGAAGTCTAGGTGTAGAGCAGTAATTGTATGTCAATAATCCGCAATTTCAGGTTGTCTGAATGAGAAAAGGAGCTCTGAAGTCAGAATGCCACTTCAGCCAAGCCTAAAACAGTTCTCAGACTGCTCCCAAATCCACTAGGCTAGCAGTAGTTACTTTTCCCAGTTGAGCCCTGGGTCACCTGTAGGTTTAGTTTGCAGGACAGAGTAGTGCACTAGAAATCTATACAAGTGTGAGGGAAGATGGCAGCTCTGAAGCAACCTGGTGACGTGTGTGCATTCACAGCACAGATCATCTGCCCCTTCTATGTCACCCCAGCACAGGGTTTGCACTTTGGCTGCTGAAAAGAATTTGATTGCAGTTTGTCAAGCCCTGCATTAGCCAGCACATCCCATCTTTCTCCTTGAGCTCAAAACCAATTGCTTTTGCCTCCTGCATGCCTGTATATCTTTCATGAATCATACCCCTCAGAATGCAAGGAAAAGCATATGGATTTGCTCCAGACATATACATATTCCTCCATAGTGTACTATGGAATGGACTCAGTGTCTCATACCTTCATAACAGCCTTTTGTGGAAGTACCTGAAAAAGCCATGGCAGCCTAACAGTGATACATGTCCTTCACTTCCACTAAAACAAACAGAACTTGAGGGCATTTGGCTCTTTCCAGGTAAAGCCTTCAGAGCTGTGATCTAGACTCTGACACTGTCATTTGTGTTGTAATTACGTGTTTTCAGATCCCATATGCTGGGACTTAAGACTCAGTACAGTATCCTCAGGCAATTTCTTCCATCTGTGTCAATGATCAGTGGGCAAACATTTTGTCACATAAATGCTGAAATTACCTTCTGTAACTATCTGCATGCAGAGCCCTGGAGACTGCTTATAAAAATCAATGATTCAACCACTTACGAAAGTGCCCTTTTGGTACCTGCAGCCTGCTGGCTTCTTAAATTAGTTTTACTAATGTATCACAGAAAAACAAGGAATATTCCAGAGGTTCAGTGGTACCTGAGCAAGGTAGAGACAAGATCTGCTAGTTTCAGTTTGTTGCCTTTCCGCAGTTTAGTTTCATGCTGGTTATGTTCACTGCATATTTCCTGGTTTTAGCACGTCCTTGGTAGAGTTTAACAGTAAGAGTCTGAGGGACCTAAGCTAGTTACATCTGAAACTGCATGTCTTATCTGTAAACCTGAGCATAGTTGTTGTTCCTTCCCCAAACTCAAGCTGTACCACCTCTTCAGTTTTCTCACTGATGCCTTGCATACTTACTGAAATCTCAAGCAAAATAGAGACTAATACACCTAATTGAGTTTATTGAGTTTGGTTTTACTCCATTATCTTTGAAGACATCAGCTATGTTTTCATTCTTGATCATAAAATCAAAAAACAGAGCCAAATGCCCAGGCCCCTCAGACCTGCATGTCAAGCATTCAAAGAGTTTTTAATCTCATCTCTGTCCAGTTCAGACCTTCAAGGGCCTGATAAAACACAACAAAGCCGGCAATTGTGTTGGCTGAGGGAGAGAGGAGAGGCCTCAGAAGGGATGCAACGGTTTCCCACCTAAGAACAATGCAGAGCCTCCAGTCAGGAGCTGAGAGGAAGTGCCTTTGCAGATTATTGCTGGTGTGGGCTTAGGTAAGAGGAACACTGGGCCATCAGCACAGTGCATAAGCTTTCAGTGATAACTGGAAGTCTGAATATCTGCATGGCTCTAGAACTGCATTTTGTTTGGAGCTGAATGATTGCCATATCTTGTTTCCATTATCCTGCAATGCAAAACAAGAAGTTTTATACAAATCGAATCTGCAAGTGCTAGGCTCAGTAAAATGTTTTACTCAAATAATCTTGAAAATGTGTTTCTGTCTTATGAGTGAACAAAAGTCTTCCAGTTCCATCTCCTCTTTGGTTGTGTAACTGCACTCCTGTATCTGCAGTTAATCAGAATGTTAGTGAGCCATCAGGCTAAAGATTCCAGAAAGCCAGAAACAGTATCACTGGATGATTCATCATCTTAAGTTAACATTTTTATACTGCATGAAATCTGGATAAGTAAAGCTCAAGAAGGAAAAAACAGTTTCTTAGTGAAATTCTGTTTTTAGTTTCAGTGTAGAATATCCCTGAAAAAATACCCCTTGCTTTAACAGTGCTGTGTAGTTTATGTAAGTGTAGTCATCCCTCAGTTCACAGTAATTTAGGAAGAAAAACCATGGGAGTTAGTTAGAACATTTAAAGTGGCATGCATATGTTGACAGGGATGCTAATGCAGACAGTGTGGATCCAATCATTCAATTAGTTTTGAGGTTAGACAGAAAATCAAATTGTTTTGATTATATTTATTGTGCTTGATTGGTCAGCTGATCTTTATTAAGACCAAATAACTGAACTTGGAAAAAGAAAATAATTTCAGAGGTTAATGAAAATGAAGCTTAATTCGTTTGGTTTTGTTGCTCAAAAAAAATATTCCTGAGGTTAGCATTTCAAGAAATGGTACCACAATTCTAACACTTTGCTGTGATAGTTACTTGGCCTGTATAGTGCAGCTAATAATAATAGTAATAATGATGATGATGCAAGCAGTGCTATATTGGTTATAGGGAAGTATTTTGTGGCTGATAATTTTATGATTGACTGGCTCTCTCCTACACACTCCCTACCTAATCTCTTTCTATGACAGGAGCTGTACTCCAAGCTGCATGCACTTGGCAAGGTTGAATCTGAAAGCCTGTTAACCCTGACCACCGAACTTGTCAAAGAAAAGCTGCCAGCGTGTGAAGTGGAAGACATTGCAAAACATGAGCAGAAGCTAAAGGAGTGGGAAGACGAACAAGTGCTCCTCATTAACAGAGAAAGAGAGTTGAGAGAAAAGGCTAAGCAGGAAATGGAAGCTAGGAAGCTAGCTAAAGCATCTGCTTAGCACTGTAACTAAGAATGCAGTGATATGCATTCCTTTGTCAGTGAACTGAAGTGCTCACCATTATTAATACTTCAACTGTGCTGCAAATATGACTGTATGTGACTGCTATATGCAAATTAAACATCCCATGTTGTCTGTCTCCTGAAGTAAAGCGCATGTGGTTTAGAGATCTTCCTGTACAAGAAGTATTATTATCCTACCATGAGCCAACCAAGGCATGGGGTAGAGACTACACAAAGCAACAAAGGTATAAGAAGTAGCTTGCTTGTCATGAAGGGTCTAGAGAGTGGATGGAACAAAAGAAGAGGAAAGAATTTCAAACATAAGTTGTTTCAGTAGAGGTTACTCACAGGAAAGAGTGCCTTTGCTACTCTGAACTTCAGACTAAGTGGATTAGCATATATTGATTGCTTTTTTCTTTTTCCCAACCCATTTGGAAAATTCAAGCTACTGTGCATGGCGTTGGAAACCTAATTTCAAGCTATTTTTAAAACTATTCTTGCAGAGCTTCAGCTTAGTGAGTTAGCACTTGTACATGCACTCAGATGTGGCTTTCCTGTAAGGATGTTAAAAATTTCTGACTTTGCAAGTGCTGCTCCATTGCTAACGTCACTAGAGAAACATGCACAATCACCTCAGCACACACCGATGATTCTCATACTGCATTGCAGTTTCTTTTTATATGCTGGGCACTATTTCATGAGATTTTTGACCTAATTGCCTTCATGGTCCCATGCCCCGTTCTTCAGATCCATAAAACAATGTACCTGTTCACAGGAGCACAAGGAAATGGCAAGGGAGGAAAAGATCATAGTGCATTGGTTGTGATGCATCACCATCCATTTCAGCTTATGTTCCCTGCCACCACTGAATCTTGTCAGCTGCAGCCAGCAACTTTAAGCAGTGCTTAGTGGGAAAAGGTCCTCTAAAATAGGGAGACCCGAGCAACAGCCCTGCTGTAATTGCAGCTTGTTATGGCAACAGCACTGTTGTCTCACTGTGCTTTACCTGAGGGTATAATAAGCATTTCCAGTTTTATCATGCATCTGTCTAGTTTTACAGTGATAAAACTGACATCACAAACTCACTGTAAATTCAAGAACATGCTGCAAATCTGTGAATTTAAGTGTAGAAATGCATCTGCATACACTGATACCTTTCTTATTCCCAGCAAACACAGTCAGAGACTGATTGCTCTTTCATGTCCAAGGACTTGGCACTAAAGTCCTTCACCTCATCTTGTCAGCAAGTCCCATAGTTTCTCCCATACTACAGTAACAGAGTGCTGTCTTCAGCCGGGTAAGTGGGTGATGTAGTGGCTTGGCCAGCAATGGACTTCTCTGGGCAACTTGAGAATCAAGTCTCCTGAAATTTTTTTACCTCTTGGTGTAAATGCTTTCTGATTACTAGGAGATGTTAGGGAGCCCTAAGGGGGAGTGGAAGGCCAAACACACTCTTAATCTTCTTTTTTATTCTTTAAAGAGGTCATCACTCCTAGTTGAGCTGCAGGAGAATTTAGTGTCCCTCCCCTGAGCATATATTTCAGTTCTTCAGTAACAGAACTTGGGTTGTACCTCCAAAGATTCACAATCGCTCTTGCATCCAGTTTTCTCTATGAGCTTCTTACAGGCATCGTCTTTTGGGATCTTTTCTATGCTACTGTAGTCTTAAGACACATTCCTTGCTGACATGGTCTCTATATTGCAGCAGCTGATCCTGTTGCCTGTGAGACAGCATTTGACTAGGCCAGAACAGGGAGGGGCACATTTCATCTTGGCTCTTCATGGCCTCTCTTTCTTGGCAGCACAAGGAGGCTGTTTTGGGCCCCACCTCCACCCTCGCTCACCTTGCTGGTAGATACACCAGGCTGCTAATGCTAATTGAGCTCCAGCAGGCTGCCAGCTGCTGTGTCCCTGCTGTCTCACAGAGTGCACTTCCCCCACAACTAACCCCTCTTTCATTTATTTAGACTTCACTATTGGAGCAACAGGAGAAAAAAAATTCCACTGTGAGCTCTGAGTGTCCTGTTAATGAGTATTACAGGTTGCCTCCTTGTCTTACTCCAGGCATTGGTGGGCTGAAATGCTCTGAGCTCAGTTCAAAGCATAAACTTGAAAAATTATAGATAAAGCCTTTCTCTGCCTTGTCCCCAGTTTCCTCCAATATCCCCCTCTGCCCTTGGGTTTTGCACATTGCAGAGGAAATTCCTAGGGCCAAGTGAAGGACACTGAACCCAAGACCTGCAGCAGAGGGTTTGGTCTGTGACTTAAGCCAAATTTTTTGCCAAGCCCTCTCATCTGTCCCCACGGTTTCAGCCTAAGTGAGAAACCACTTCTGACAGTTGGACCAGCTGGACCAGCTGCACACCAGCAACCCCTCTTGCCCTCATGCCCTAGCCAAGTATTTCTTCGTTGCTCCTCTCACCTCAGTTTCTAATGTTTTGTATAGCCAAACAATTTTCACTTCTAGCAAATGCTGATGTTTCCAACATGGGTACAGCAATCCTCATTGCTGCTTTCTTTTTGATCTCACCCTTGATCCCTTTCAAGTTTGTCCTGTTTATCATCTCACATTTATTTCTTCCTCTTCTCCCAAGAGGGTGGTTATGTCTTTGCCCTGCAGCCACATCTCAGTGGTTCAAGCAGCATGTGGTACCAAGTGCTCAGGCACTCTAGTTTTGAGGACCCGGGACACAACTGAGTCTCAAGATGCTGGAAACATGAACTAGAAATTGAAGCTTTAGGGAAGGGAGGAAGGTCCTATCCTCTTTGGTGCTCACTTCTGCTAGCTTTGAGTAGGGTCAACAATAAGACAAATTGTGAGAGAGGCTAATTCAGAAGCCAGTTCTGTTCAGACATGCTCTAAGGAAGACATGGACAGTAGCTGTATACCAAACACAGCAGCAGAAAAAAACAACAGAATATCAACTAACTTGGCTTGACTTACCTGCTTCTCTCCTTCCCATTCCAGGAAAACTAAGGTAAATCTGACTATTTGCCCTCTTGCATAAATCATGTTGCACACTCAACTTGTTTTTTTACCTGCTTGCTGAATTACTCTGAACCGGGGTCCCAGGTAGGCAAAAGCCCTTTTGTCCAGATACCTATGGCTGTGTGTGCACTGCTGTGTTAGCCATCACCTGCTGTGATGCAGCTGTCCAGATTTGGAAGGGTGAGGGTAGAGAAGTCATACAGCTGCTTTTGATCTGCTGCTGCTTAAATGTGAGCTCTCATGCTAAGGGAAGAATATGGATGTGTGTATATATGCATATACATAAAAAACAGCTTAGTGCTCTACAAACACGAAAAGCTCTGAGTTCATAGAGCTCTGCTCCCCGGTACTTGATTTGACACAAGCTCACAACCCAATAAGCACTTTTCACCAGGACCATCTCAAGCTTTTCGGAACATTTCTGATTCTTGCTGTACTGCTTCAGACAGCTGCCTAGACCTTTATGTATGTGCATGGGACTGACTGAATATTTCCTGCAGGGAACAGAACAAAACCTTTCTTAGTAATAACACTATCTCATTTTTTTGGATCACCTCTCCTAGAAACATTCCTTCACATCCTGTTTTTGTTTGACTACAGCTGTGATTTGGATTAAAGCTATTGCAGTTTCTCCCTTGTCAGTATATTTCTAAATCAAAAGAGCACATTTTTCTTCATCCAAGTTTTTAAATAATCTCCCTACTCTTGCCCTGGTGTCTGTATAGCTAAAGGGAGGGGAAAATCTGCCATTGCTATGAGCAGTACATTGGCACGCACCGTCACTGAGCTGTGAGCAGCAGCCCAAATAATACCTGACTGCAGTAACTCATGGTACAGCATTGCCAGACTTGCATATGCCAGACAGTGTTAACAGCTCTCCTGTGTTTTCCCAAGTGTGGGAGAGACCCTTCAACAATACTAACCAAAAGGAACAGTAACAAGTAAAAATGCAAAACCTGCTTGTTATGTTGGTAAGAATTTGGCTGCTCTTAAGAAGAAAAAAACCAACAAACCTTGTACTTTAGAGGTTAAAGCTCTTTTAATTAAAAAAGCAGCATCCCAATTGAAATCCATGACAGATACCAAGTAACCTGCTGCTGAGGCAAGCAAGTAGGTAACTCTTCCCACAAGTGTTACTGGCAGAACACTTCCAGCAAAGCATTGAAGGTCATTATCCATTTTTTGCAAGAAGAAAATTACATATTCATTCTTTTGCAGCTCAAATTAATGTTGCCAGAAGCCTTGTGCAAATGGGCCCTATTTATGGTAACATCCGACCTTGCCAAGACAAGGTTTAAGATGTTTTCAGACCTGGTCAGATGCTATACCCTACACACAGTGCTGTTATCAAGCCCCAGCTTCAAGCACCTGTTACCTCCCTCAGTAGCCTTTCTCAGCTGCTTGCCTTCTCATTGCAGGGCTCTTTGGTTACCCTAAAACTGTGGGACCAGAAGGCTGGCGTTACCCAGCCTGAGGCACAGGTTAGCAAGTGTCCTCTCTTCCTGTGCCTCCTCAGAAAGTTGGAGTCAATAGTTAGAATTACACCACTGACTTTGAGGGATGCAAGATGTGGTCCACCGAACAGCATCTGACTTTGCTGGGTTTATGTGCAAATTACAAATCAATCTTGAAAATGTGAGTATTTGAGCACATCTGTGGAAAGTAAATTTATCTTTCCAGAAATTTAATGATAGGAAGTGCTGAGATTAGGAAAATGCTTTTTGACTGTTGAAGAGAAACTAATGCTGACAACCTGAACTTGGGACAGTGACTCTTTCAAAATAAAACTGTGGAGAACAAAGTATAGGTCAAGAATTAGTGACAAAACATTAATTCAAGAGTACCTAAGATGCTAAATTTTAAGATGTGATAGAAAACATGTGATAATGCCACCTACTCTTGATCAAGCTCCCCATGGAAATCAGTTGTCAGTGAACTCAGCTAGCAGTTACATACTTCTAACTGTTGGTACCATAACCTTTCTGATACACTCAAGTCCAGTCAACCCATTCTAAATTGGAGATGCCTCAGGAACAGAAATAGCATTATGCATTATAATTAGAGCCCCACTGACAAGCACATTAGATTATCAGGACAAAATTCAAATTTGAATGTATCTATTGAAAATTTTGGCAATTCCTCTCTTAAAGGATTTGGGCAAAGAAACTTTCAAGCCTGTTCTGATCCTTACATATGGTAACTACTGCTGTAATTTCATCTTTGGAAACCGTAAACTCTTTGTGGAAATACTGACTTGCACTCTGGAGCAGGGTTCATATTAAATTTAAGTGGCTCAGTGGTTCAGTTTACCTTCAACTCTTTAAGCTAAGATTATAACAGGTGAGCTGAAGGAACATAACATGAGGTTTGTAAAGGCTCAATCAAAATTAATTTCTGGACCTTAACAGGTATAGAAGATGTAACTTTAGTGCCTACAGGCACTGTTAGGTGTATTCAGCTTTGTTCATATGAGCTATTTCAGTTATCTTTTCTGTGTGATTCAAAAGCACAGGTGATGAGTTGAGCCGCAGCACGTGTAAATCCTGGCAGTGTTTTGCCAATGAAGCTGACATCAGATGCACAGTCAGCCTCCACCTTGCCAGATATTAACACTGGGTCCGGTAATGCTGTAGTTGTTGAAGTGCAGAGAGGCAGCTACATCAAATGGTAAGGATCTGTGAGAACCAGCGACCAGCACTTGGGCAGATTTAGTTCTGTAGTTCTCTGGATTTCATTTCTGGTGGATGTCATGCTGAACATTAACAGTCCAAAACCAGCAAATCCCCTGGAATGATGATGGCACTCAGCATTACTCAGCCTAGGGTAGTTTTGGGCTGAATCTGAAGAAGACACAGAGCACAACAGAGGACAGTGCAGCTAGTGTGACTAGTTTTATCTGTTGGAGGTGGGAGAAGGGACTACACTACGGCAGTAGGCAGTGGTCAAAAACTGAGTGAAGGACATGGGTAATGCTCATGTGCACAGAAACTGCAGCTTTGCAGCAGTGCTGGACATGAGCTAGATGTATGACATGTCACTGTGGCTGTTACTCAGGACCCCTCAATATCTCCTTTTTGCACCATCCTGGGAACAATGAAGTGCTGCAATTTCTTCCATCCACAGAACACTACAAATCAGAACTAAAACAGTCTACAGGTCTAGGACACCACAAGACAGATCCTTCATTTTAGACAGACTTAAAAGATCTGAAGGACTGTCGTGTTCCCATGCCATCGGAAACACTTTGTAAGCTGAATAAATTTGTTCATTAACAACACTAGAGGAAATAAAAATTCTCCTCAGCAGCTGTATTGAAGAAAGAAACTCTCATTTCGCATCTAGAAGCAGAAAGTCAAACACTATAGACTGGGTTGCCCTGCCCCTGTCTATAGGTACCAGAGGCGGTCCCCTCTGCAAATCCAGAAATTCACTCTGCAACTGCAGGTAAATAATTGGGATTGAAGCCTAACCTGGTCTCCTTTGCACAATCATTTTAATATATTTTAAGTAGTGTCAGGCTACTCTACCACAACAGCTTAGAAAACTTTGATGTACACATATGCAGAATTATGCTTAGAAGATAAGATATGCAGTACTTGACTTCCCTCATCTAGTCAATAATTTTCCTCTACTTCACCAAGCTCAGCACAATTCAAGCCAAGTATAGTATTTCCAAGTATAGTATTTCTTATTAATATCCTAAGAATTTACAAATGAAACCATGGATGTTGGAGTTGGTTAAGGGTCCACAAAGAGAGACTGCTGTCTCAGGGTGAAGGAAATCCCTCAGCCTCTTCTGGAAGTGAGCACTCCTTGCACCTTGCTGCCCAGCCTTTACCTGCTTTTATGTCCTTACCATCTCCCTGAGATAAAAATGTTGGCTGCTGCATCTTACCACAGCAGGCACCACAGCAGCAAGCAAAACTAACAAAGGCAGAAAGTCTGATCTTAGCACTAGAAATATGACATTTATAGAACAAAAAACTAAACAAAGCTTTCCCAAAAGCTTTGTCCCCTGTCACTGAGATGACTGGGCCATATCTATTAGACTTTGGTCCATGTCTATTGGAGACAAGCCTTGCACTCTTGTTTAACTGCTACAACTTTAGAAAAGACCTTTTTCAAACCAGGGTGGGTTTTTTATTTGGTATCATCTCTGACATAGCCCCTTCAACATGTACTTATTAAAAATGAGGTGTTTACTCATTCTACTGAGGAATACAGAAATGAGAACAAGCAGCCATGTCATGGTACATCATGGTAATGTTCTACACCACAAGAGATAAAAGTGATCTTCCACATTTATTTTCCAATTTCTAAAGAGAGAGTGGGTTCTATCTGGCATTTAAATAGCCATTGATCAAACCCCCATATAGTAGGTAATCATGCCTGAAGGAAGGGGTGAAGCACTGAAGGAAAATACATTAATACACAAACAAAAGAAACGTCAACACCACTTTATCACTTTTGTATTTTATTGTGGAACTGAGTTTGTTTCCTTTACACCAAATATCCTCAATGGAAGAGGGGATATTGCACACAAATATCATAAAAGCACTACATATTACTTTCACTGGAAACTAACTTTCTACATTAGATATGACTGGATAGAATAGAAGTGATGCAGGATTATAAGACATAATACCATACACAGCTGCAGACTGACACAAACACCATTCAGAACAGAGAGAGGAGGTGTGTGAGGTGCTTCTCAGCCAGCAACAAGACTTTCTTTCCATAGTTTGGAAGATAATGGCTGCATGCAAATGCGTGAAAGCGTATCTCAGATTTCGCCTTTTACAATTGTGAATACAGCCTAGTCTTGAAGAGGTATCTCCTGCCATCTGGAACAACTAGCTAGTCTAGAAGAGAGAAGCTGCTTTCAAAATTTTCTTCTTTCCATATTTTATGCCACTGTTTTATCTAGTTACTTATTTTTTTATGATTTTTTTTGTAAAGTCACAACAAACAGACTTTTTTTTTAAATTTTAAATAGCAAACATTTTTAAACCAGGTGAATAATATAATTGCATTCTAAGAAATGCTTATCCCTAGATGCTTTTAGTGTTTTTTCAATTATGAAGTGAAAAGATGAAAGCTTACAGTTTCTTTCAAGTGTAAACATTATATTTTGTTGTCTTCTAGTAAATCCAGACTAACAAAATTACTTTCTCTCAAAAACATCATTACTGAGCAAGAACCTCTGGCGACAGATGAACAAAGAGAAGCATATGACAGAAATGTCCCAAATGCACAGTAAGCACTCTTTGGAGCTCATTTGCTTGTAGTGGGAAGGATTGAAAATTCGATTAACAAATTTATTAAATCTTAGTAAAAGAGTACCAGAACTCTCCTAAAATGCATAAGCTATCATAGACAATTAAAAAAACCTCAACATTCATATACACAGTTATCTCCATTCACCACAGTATGTAAAGTAAGTAAAAAAAAAAAAATCAGAAGTGATTTCTATGAAAGATGGGGTGAAAATAGAGGTCAATGATGTCAGGCCCACCACAGGACTTTGAAAAGGCATGCAAGAGAGCCCTGTCCAAGGTCAGGAGTGGTATGTGATCCCCAAAGTTAATTCTTCATTGAATTACATGAAGCACTATATTAATAGCATAAAGATCATGACTGGGAATGCTGTTGTGAGTAATACCATCATTGAAATGGAGTGTCCTTTACACTCGGATATTGAATCTTTATAATCAGAGTAATCAATAACAAACCATGCTCCTAGAAATCTATGCTGATCAACAGCACTCATCGTTAATGTACACAGTACATTTTGATGACTGTTACACTAAACTAGTTGTGTAGTACTAGGATTAGCACAGGTAGATTAGTACCACAGGCAGGAAAGACATTAAGGGCAAGAGCAGCTAATGGAGGAGCTCATCGCTGTGCTGAACCTAGGTGCCATTGCCATTTGGAAGGGAATGGATGGAACAGGCATAACAATACCTCAAAATAGCCAGACCAGGGTTTTAATATTCTTGTAGCAGCAAAAAAGCAAATGTACATGTTAAGGTCATCTGTAAGTATCTGATTATCATTATTATTTCAGAAGTAAAACAAATGATTCAGCCATCATAAACTTGCTTGTGGATATTTAAGGCTTGATTCCAATTTAATTTAAAGTAGGACGAGATGACACTAACTTCCCTGACAGTAGTGAAATTGCTCCTAATTCACAGAAGGAAGTGGTGTAAGTGAATTTAGTCACAAGACCACTGCTGAACTTAAAACAGATTTTCTACCAAAGCAGAGATACAAACCATTTCAGGTATTGTCAGAAAATCAGAAAATCTGTTCCCACCCACTCAAAAAATTTGAATTCTGATCTATATAACAAAGTAGACAAACCAGAAAGAATTGTAGAAATAGTGTTAACTATTCTGCCAAACATTTTGCCCATATCTTTGTAGACTATATATTACAGAGGCAGTTTTAAGTGAATATTAGGAACCCAGCAAACGTGCTTGTTTTCACAGTACAATTCCATCTGCCTTTTGTGCCATAGCCATTCTGTGTTATTCTTAACTACTTAAAAGGTATAGCAATAAATAAAACAGCATTGCTAGAGAGACTAAAAAAAAAAAAAGAGAAGACATTAAAAATAAATCAAACCCCCAACAACTGACAAACAGTAATTCACAGCATTAAATGGGCCTCAGAAGCCCATATTTAGAAGACCCTAAAGCAGTATTAAAAAACCCTCATAAAAATTAGGAGTGCAAACATACACCTATTAAACAAAAATATCCTAACAATGTAAAACTGGAATAAATTATAAGTAGAGAAAATAAAATGTAGTTTCACTACACTGTAAAACTTAGTCATAATGGTGAATCATACAGACCAGCACATCTCCATGCTGGAGGCCTTTACACCTTTTTTTAAATTCAGATTTCCAGATCTTCTGCAATGCAATAACACTTTTTTAGTTGGGGTAAAACTTCTGAGATTAAAAAATCCAAACTCTCTTAAATCACAGAGCAGTGGTGCTGTTCCTCTGCAGGGAGTCTAAAGAAGGAAGGGAAGGTTTGGGAAAGGAAGGGAAGGTTTGGAAAGGGAAGGGAAGGTTTGGAAAGGGAAGGTTTGGGAAGGGAAGGGAAAGAAAAAAGGAAGGTAAAGAGGAAGGGAAGGGACTTACTGTAGCTTATTGCTTATTCTGTCTCTTTTTAAGATCTTGTGGAGGTTGAGAATGTAGGTTACACCCCTGTAAGTACTGGGCAATCAACTCCTCAAATTCCATTTTCTGTCATCGTCAACAGAATAATTTTACAGCCAGGGTGCCCTTCTGCTCCCCTTCCCCCCCAAAATTGGCAGTCGACTGTTCTCAACAAATTGTACCTCAATATCCATTCTCACTAGAATCTTAAACAACATTATTCATTTATCTTACAAAACTACTAAAAAAATTACCTTCACCTGAAATTTTTTTCTTTGCATTTACCTGCAAATGATGTTTGTTAAAAAATCATGTATTAAAAGTTCACACAGCACTAAAAAAAAAAGTTTTCTGTACATTTGTTCCCTGGTTCACTCTTAAATTAAACAAAATAAGGTAAGACAAAGGAAGATTGAATACTGTACAGGTTCGCAAGTAACCTTTTTCATCGTTCTGAAAGTTTCACTAATTTTATAACTCTGATACTGGACACACTTCAATCTTGCTTCCACAGTATGAAAGAGGCTTTCAAAAAAAATGCTCATCTTGCCTTGTCAAGCTGTCCAGGTGCATCAAGGAAGTGTTCACATAACTAACATATGTAATTCATAGCACCAAACTGTTTGACCAGTCAGATAGGTTCCTAAAACCACACATGCCCACTTACCCTTCTTTACTGGTGTAACTATGAGCCTACACAGATGTTTTATAAATTTGCTGTGTCAGCATTAAAAAATAAGTGCATCAAGTTTCTTTGTACATTCAAGTCACTTTCTAAGGCAAATTGTCTACTGTATGTACTCCTGACCGCTTTGGTATTTTGCTTCAGTTAATCGACAGTGGACATGGGTGTTCAAGCACGTGGACTGGTCAGTTCTGGCTGGAGTGAGTGGGCTTTCACTGGAAACATGCCTTAGATCAACAATTCTGCATGTTGAAAAGAAAAGTTCTAGACTTCTGGATGGGGTGCAGACTACATGCATATTTGGCCTATGATTGTTATGGTATACCAGTATGCAGAGTTCAAATTAAAGTGGAAAACTGCTGATGAGTGATTAGGCTGTACATCCCTTCCTAGCCACGTTCTGTTTTTTTTATTTTTGAGCTAACTTAATTCTTTAAAAAAAGGATCCCCATAGTGATAGCTCAGATTATACAAATTTAAAACTTTCTTCTCATCTGAGAACATAAGCAGACTGCAGTAAGCGATACATCTATTGCCACAAGACTAATGCAGATCTAATTATTTACTACTTTCTCCTCCTCCTACCCCTCTCTCTCTTTCTATTTCTTTAGAGGGCAAATGCCTCTACCTGGCAGAAGTCAGTTGGGGTTGCTAGTGCACAGTTTCCAAATGTTCAGCAGAGATGCAAGTGGATCTGTATTTTCACAGTAATTTGTATTCTACTATGGGAAGACTGTTTTTTCCCTTAGCAATCAACAAAGACTGAAAAATATTAGTGACTTGCATCACTGTGACACAGCATAGCATTTGGCAGGTATATAGTTCAGCAGTTGAAATAGATGTGTTGAATTTTTAGAAAAGGTGTTTTCAAACTGAAGAATTTCTGGAAGCAAAGTTTAATCTTGTGGTGCATGGTCTTGTTCTTACAGTTCAATCTTGCATGCAGGAAAAGATTCATCTTGCATAACAACTGTGCTGCTGCTTGCCAAAACCATGATGTTCAGGTCCTGCTGTTTCTCATGGGTCTCTTGGTACCATTCCCTCATTACTTCTGAGTCATGGGTTGGGATTAAGGTCACCTGCAACACAAAACAGAAGTCCTGATGAATGGACTACAAAAATAGTTTGTATGCAAAATGTCTTTGCAAGAAGCCCCAGGCAACAACTAGGTTTCCCTTTTGGATAGAGGGGGTCTTTATGCTATAAAGAGATAAATAAACGGATGGATGGATAAAAGGAAATAAATCAACATGTAGGTAAAGTAAATGACTGCAAAGTAGTTTATTAAATGACTGCAAAGTAGTTTATCAAAATAAAATTTGCTGAGAGGCAGCTTTCTAGAGAAGTACCAGGTTATAATCTGCACTGATACTCTTCAGGCTGTAGGCAAGTATTTTGCTTCCTTATTTATTCATCATGATGGAAATGCACATGAAGTTTCCAAATGCATGTAATTTCTGTATAAAGCATGAAACATAATTTTCTTTCCTACTTGAAAACTGAAACATTTCCAAACTTGGATCCTATATGTGGTCTACTAAAAAGATGGAACAGCCAACCAGCTCTGTAAACCAGTTCTCAGCTGTTTTATTTGCCAGGAACAGGTCTGAAGTGCTAGAAATGTGGGAGCAGCTGAGTGCAGTGCATCTCTGTGCTTCACTCATGCGTCTGCTGTTATCATCAGTGAAACAAGGTGCCCAGCCTGGGGACCCCATTGCCTGGCAGCTGACAGCCAATCCAGAGGTGCTCTAGTTTCTCATAGCTGTTTCCCAGAAAAGGCTGAATTTCCAGGTAGAGAGAGATACGAGTGAAGAGCCTACCTGCATGTTATTCTCCCACTGTGCCTTGCCCTCCAGCAGGGAGTCCAGAACAGCCCTGCTTGGCTCCTCAGCTGCAGCGTCATTCCCGCTCACCACATAGTAGGACGACCGTACCCTCTTGAAAAACTCAACGTCAACATTCTTGCTGTTGCTATGGTTGGGAATGTATACCAGATCCAAATACACCGGAGGTCCTGGAGGCACTGCTGTAGATTTTGCCACTTTAGTAATCCCAGGTCCTTTGGGAACCAAACAACAAAAGTATTTATCACAGATTGGTTAAGAACATGCATTTATTAATTTCTGTTAAAACCACTGAGAAGAGATGTATCCAATTATTGCATTACCCTCCTACAAAAAGTTGTATGTTCCAGCTTTGTTGTACCCAAATTACAATGGTAATGGGAAAAAAAACCTGAATAATTGGAACTATATTACACAATAAAAAATCTTAACCACAAACAAAAACTCAGCTAAACCTTTCTCAGTAATTTACTACTATTATCCAACAATTACTTTGCAGGGCTGTGACTATTGAATTACCATTCAGTAAACGGTGGTATTATTTTCCAGATGAAGTGCAGTAGTCTCAGGTATAGATGATTATAAAACCTAGGTTACATAAGGAGCCATGCAGATTTGAATCAGTCCTAAAATTTCAGGTAGACAGCAAGACATGGTATCTTTCAATTTTGCTCAGGTTACCTTACAGGTAACTTTAGGAAGCTACTACACGTGAGCAGAAAGAGGGTCAAAGAAGGACCTGGAAGGACAGAGAAACTTGTAAAGCAACTCAGGGAACACAGTCAAGTGCCTGTTAGCCTGCTGTATCCTAAATTGCATACATAAATTAGCCACTTATCACAAAAGACAGGGGAAAGTGTGTCTTTGCTGCAATACATGGTGTATGCAGTACTTGTTCTAAGAGCTTCAGTCAAAAGGAAGTACAATGTCTAAACACACTGAAAATACTACACAGAAATAAGTGTCTTCTGCTACAAAATGGATAATGGCGTGAACTGAAAATTTGAATTCAACCAGTAATTTTATCCAGATGATCATCATTTACAGTCTATTAGACTCCTGATGTTGATGGAACTTCGTAAACAATTATCTGAGCAATATACTCAATTTAGGGTCACACACTGTAAGGCCAGCAAAGTACATTACAGTTGTCTAGCATGTCCTGCCATTCATCACAGGTCAATATGTCAAATGATACCATAAGATTTACTGAATTAGAGTTTTACTATTGGGTTTTGTTACAAAGTATTTTATCATCTTAGAGGATAAAAAATCTATGATATTTCTTTTTGAATTGTACATACCAGCACTGAATAAGATATTAGTTTTTATATTTAAGACTTAAATGTCATTACCAATAGAGCCCTGTCTTATTCCAGCATATAGCTGAGAAGTATGCCTTAAGTGCTGGAGAAGTGTACAGCGCAAGAAACTATTGCTGCTTTGAAATATACCCATTAACACAGATACTAAAAAATGATGGAGTAAAAAAAGGAACAGTGGACTATTAAAAATGGGAAAGCTAAAGACAGCTGAATGCTGCTTTATCTGTACTGAATCCTAGACATGCTCCTGTAAAACAGCTTTCAACAGAACATCAGTCCTCACAAAATCAAAGTATCCTCCAAACACTGCCTAACAAGGTCTGCCAGAAACAAGAGATTAGTGCAATGCCTCCTTCGTGTATCTAATTCATATTTTATTGTTACTTAGAATACACAACAGTCATTCAAAATGACATTAACTTTCTGTATGTTTAATCATAACTGATGGCATAAGACTAACTGGATTATGTGATGTACTTGCTTAGTTCACTCAAAGTGCTTTTACTAATGTTACAGGTTTTTAAAATGGTCCTTTTAAAATCAATTCTACAAAGTAATATGAGCATCTAAAGGCTGATAGTGACTTTGTCTCCTACAATATTAAACTGCACCAATTCATGTTAAAGAGAATTGTGCGTACTTACTTCTCACAATGAATAAAGGAGTTCACTTTGCTACCAATTTCACTTCACCTATGAAAGTGGTACTTTTCATTCTATTAGGTGATTAACCACTTAGACAGCTTGTATTAAATTCTTTCTATTTGATGTACTTTCTGGGCAAACTGACACATCAATTTGCTCAGATTACAAAAGTAAAACTAGTCAATTTCATGCCTTTAAATGTGGCCTTTACATGCTAGATTTATACTTAAAGCATGGAGTTTCTTTGAGGATTTGCTATAAATCACATTCTCAGCTAAACTAACTTAACTGCAACAACTAAGAAAATTTTTACACTAGGGAATTGCTAGCTGTCTTTACCTGTGGTTGCAGACTTTGCCGACTTGGATGTCGTTGTATTTGCTGCATTCTTGGTGTCCTTATCTTTCTCTTCCGCTCGAGACTTTACCTCTGGATTAGAGATATTTTTGGTTGCCTTCTCCACAGATTCCTTCTTTTTTGGAGAAGCTGTTCTGGAAATTTTGTCTAAAGATTCTTTTATAGCTGGCTTTGGTGAAGCCACTTGTTTCGATTTACCATCACTTTTTTTAACAGGAGAAGATGATTTGGTCTTTGTACCCTGCTTTTTTGTCTTTGTCTTCTCTTTGAGGTCTTTCTTCAACGGTTTACCTAAATTCTGGTCAACTGGCAGAGCTTCTGGATCAACCATGGTAACATCAGGGTGCCTAGGGGAAGGGCTGCGATCTTGCATCGGGACAGGTGGTGGGTCAATGTGTTTGTACGTAATTGTCTTGTCTGTTGGAATGGTTTCTGACTCATCTTCTGAGTCAATGTTAGCATCTGCAGTGATGGAAGGACATTCCTCAGTCTCTGGAGGAACATCCGAATCAGTTTGAGATGGGGCAGACTCGCTCACAGATGTGGGAGGAGTTTCATCACACTGCCGCCCTTGCTGCTTTCCACCAGAAGGTGGCTGAGCTCCTCCAGACTGAGTTAGAGGCTTCTCTTGATCTTGAGACTGTTCTTCACTTGCAAACCACTCAAGGGGGTTTGGGTTGATAAATGAGGGTGAAAGTTCAGTTTTGGGATGTTTATATTCACAAGAGGACACAAGGCATAAGTCGACATCTTGACGAGATTCTGCTAACGATTTACTTGGAGTGAAATGCGCACTTGCTTCGTAGGAATAGCTAGTAGCTTCGGGAGACCTGGTGGCTCTCCCACTTGTCTCAAACAAGTAATCTCCGGCTTCAGGTGAACTGGAGGCTTTCCCAGTTGTCTCATAGGAATAAGCCATGGCCTCTGATGACCTGGTGGTTCTCCCAATTGTCTCATAGCAGTAGCCAACGGCTTCTGGTGACTTAGAGGTTTTCCTTGCTGTCTCAAAAGAGTAATCCATAGTATCAGGTGATCTGGTAGCTTTCCCAGTTATCTCATAGGAATAATCTGTGGCCTCAGGTGACTCGGTGGCTTTCCCAACTGTCTCATAGGAATAATCTGTGGTCTCTGGGGACCTGGTGGTTTTCCCAGTTACCTGATAAGAATAATCCGTTTCCTCAGATGGCCTCATATTTTTTGCAGTTATCTCATAGGAATAATCTGAACCCTCCGGTGACCTAGTAGTGTTCTTGGTTAACTCATAGGAATAATCTGTGGTCTCAGGTGACCTAGTAGTTTTCCTAGTTATCTCATAGGAATAATCCATGGCTTGAGGTGATTTAGTAGACTTTCCAACTGCTTCATAGGAATAGCTAATATTCTCTGGAGACCTAGTAGTTTTCTCTCTGGCCTCATACACATAACTAAGTTCTTCAGGTGACCTAGTGCTTTTCTCTGAATCCTCTTTCTCTGGGCTGAGTAAAGGTTCTGGACTATGCTTTGTTAGGGGTTCCTGATAACTAAAGGCTTTGATGGAGGACACTTGCTGTGACAACAAAGGTGTGTGACTAGCTGATACTGCTTCTGTAATTGCAGGAGGTGAATCTGGAAAAGTAGGAGAATACAGAGGAGAAGATTCTCTTGGAGTTAATGGAGATAGGTCAGATTTTGGTGACAGCTTTTCTCCTAGGCTCTGCACCTTTTCTGAGGTAAAAGAAGAATGTAGTGACGTATCTCTGTGTGAAATAGCACCTGAAAAAGTTTCCTCTGGTAGTGGAGAAGCTACCTGGGAAGGTGTATGAGCTGATGAAGTTGAAGATGAAGCTTCAATTTGAGAAACTGAAATAATTTCTGAAATATCTTTCTCTTGAGAGTAAGATGACTGCTCCACAGGTGAAATCTTCTGTCCAAAAGGAGGCTCCTGTATATCTGACGGGCTATAATCTACTTCTGTTGGTCCATTTTCAGATACATGGTGTATACTAGTGCCTACACCAGGATATTCTGGAGACTGCCTACTGAAGTCCATTGCTAAAGACTGCTCAGGGGACTCCTGACCGTAACCTACTGACATAGCTGACTGCTCAGGAGATCTGTGATCGTGCACTGGTGTTCTTGACTTTGCAGTTTTAGGTGAGAAATCTGGTGGAGAAATTGACATGGGCCTTGGGCACTCTTCCTTAGATGGAGACATTTCTGTTTCCTGAAATGTTGTTGGTGTTTGTACAACTGACACTGAAAGGGAATCATCGACTTCAGTAGAGTGGGGAGAACCAACTTCTGCATGTAGAGAAGGAGATACATCATCAGTAGTTGGTTCTGGAAATGAACTAGTGGCAACAGATGCTGTAGAGACAGAAGCTACTCCTTCCATATGAGAATAGGTGTCTTCTGCGACAACCTCATCAACGGGAGTTGCAGACTTGTCAGAAACAGTGCCTTCAGAAATTGACATTTTGGTATCTTCTTTCAAAGAGCCAAACTGACTGATATCTACTTGAGTCGGTGAGAGATCACCAGCCAACTTCCGCTCATCCAAGACCAGTGAAGACTGAGAGCTGCTGGGTTCTGTATCCTCCATTTTCCTTTCCAGGCTGAAGCTTTCCTTAATTACCATAAACTCCATACTTTTTTCATCTTGTTTTTCTTGGAAAAGGCCCACAGAGCTGGCTTCTGAAGTTGGACTCATCTGAACAGGTGATTTTTCTTTTTCAGGTTTCCCCTCAGAAGGGCTTCCATAATCTCTGGTGGGAGACCTCAAATCAGCACTCAAAAATGTATCATAAGTGGTCTCTGAACCTATCAGTGGTGGACTCCGTAGAGGTGAGAGAACCTTTTCAATAGGAGATTCTGAATCTGGAACAGGCTCATCCATAGGGCTTATTCTGCATTTTGAAGACTCATCTTTGACTTCACTAAACTCAAAGCTAACAGGTGCTTCTGTTGACTTTTCACTGGTTTCTGAGGGAAGCTGACTGGACTTTTCATCAGTGGGAGACTGATAATAAGGTGTGTGGCCAGCACTACCAGCAGCAGACTGTGAGGGAGAAGCTACTTCTAATGTTTTATCTTCAGGACTTGCACAGTGCTCTTCAGCAATTTCTTGGTGTGCTTCAGGCAGTCTAGCAACAGGGACAGACTCAGAAGGGGCCTTGATTTCGTTGGGAGTAAGTGAAAAGTTCACACTACGTTCACTCAGTGGTGTTTTGGCAACAGGTGATGGAGGGGACAAACTGTCAGCTGGACTCTTGGCTGAACTGCGTTTTCCACCAACATCTTCGTTATAGGGTTCTCTGATTTCTAATTTACCAGTGCCTTGGATTTCACTTTCTTTTTGCCGGTATACATCTTGGAATGCAGATTTGCAGAATTTGTCTTCCTCTAATGAAGAAGGTGGTGAGATGGTGGAAGCTGAGGCATTATAATCCTTACCTTCTGTGGCCTCTGTTTTGGATCCTTCAGATAATCCATTAAAGGCATCTGGAAGTGGAGAAAGTTTAGGTCTGCCAAACTCTTGAGAGTACAGTGATGTCTCATACTTGGTAATGTTCACGTACTCCTGAGAGGGTGACTCACTTTCCTCATTGTTAGTTTCATCACTCATAACATCTCGGGGTGTTGACATTTCATCCATTGGAGTTGGTTCACTGGATATTTCAATGGTGGACTGTGTATAACCTGAAGTAGCAGTGAATTCCTCAGGTTGATCTTCTCTGTTTTCTTCATCAGAAACAGTGGCTTCGCTTTCTGATCCACCAGGTAGTGTCTCATCATGGATAGAAGAGGCTGGTTCAATGACTGGCGATTGAGACTCTGAGCGTTTAGTTGGTGTAATTATGAGTAAGCCATATTTATCTTCGGCCTCACCTGATTCTGCAGCTTTGTCTACCACAGCCATCACATAATCTTCTTCAGCTTCTATTTTTTCCGTTTCCTCTTCATCTCTGATGTCTTCTGCTTTGTCCTCCTCATCTTCTTCGGTCTCTTCAGTTTCTGCCTTTTCTATTGCTTCTTCCCTGTCTTCTTCGGCCCGTTCATCAGATGCCTCATAATCTGCCTTTTCAACATACTTTTCATCTTTCATGTTAGCATCTACTTCAGTCATCATTTTTTCTGAGCCACCTGCAACTTTTCTGGATTCTTCCACATACCGTTTTGTGGCATCCAGATGTGTTTTTTCTTCTTCATTTTCATCTCGTTCTTCTGCTTCTTCTGTCTCTGCCTTTTCTTCATAATCTCCTGCTTCAGATGATTCTTCCAAGCCAGTTCCCTCATCTTCAAACTTTTCATTGTCATCAACCCTGTGCTTTTCCACAGATTCCAATTCTTCAGGTGTCTGTTCACATTCACCCTCAGCCTCTGTGGTAGTTATTCCTTCATCAGAGGACTCAGTAGGTCCTTCATTATCTATTTTTTCTTTGTGTACTTCAAAGACTTCTTTTTGTACTGTGCCATTGAGTTTCAGTTCATCCTTTATAAGTGCAAGTTGAGCTTTTGTTTCTTTTATTGTTTCTACTTCTTCGGCTTTTAATTCCTCAAAATCCTTTGTTAAATCCTCTGGTGAAGACATAAGGGATCTCTCTGCTTCAAGCTCCTTTCCACCAGCAGTAATCTCTGCGGCTGCTACAGTTGCGGCTGCAACTGCTGCAAGAGCAGCTTGTGCTCCACTGACTTTGAGGTCCTTCTTCACAGTTTTAGTTTTTCCTTTTTCCTTTGGCTTCCCAGCAGGTATTGCTTCTTTTTTAGCAGGTTCCTCTTTCTTCTGTGGTTTAGGTTTTGCTGCTGGCTTTTTGGCTTCATTTGAAGGAGCAGCTGTCTTCTTTGTTTCTTTAGGAATCTTTTTGATGTCCTTTTTGGCTTCTTTGTCTTCCTTCTTGATTTCCTTCTTCTCTTCTTTTTTAACTTCTTTTTTAGCTTCTTTTGGTGAAGCTTCTTTCTTTATTTCCTTCTTAGTTTCCTTCTTCTCTTCCTTTTTCAACTCTTTTTTAACTTCCTTCTTGATCTCTTCTCTTTTTGGTTTTTCCTCTTTTTTGATAGGTGCTTTCTCCTCTCTTTTAGAAACCTCTTTCTTTGGTTTTTCTTTTTCCTCTTTCTTTTCTTCAGGTTTTGCTTTGACTTCCTTTTTCACCGTCTTCTCCTTTGACACTTTTGGTTTTACGTCTGTACTATGTTTTTCAGGAGTTTCAGATTTTACTAATTGTTCTTCTTTAGTTGCTATGTCTTTTTCCACCATTGGTTTGGTCTCTACTTTTGCTGGTTTTTCTTTTTTAACTGCAACTTTTTCTTTGCTTTCCAGCTTCTGAGGCTTTTCTGGTAGCTGATTAGGTTTCACAGGTTCTGGTGTTTCTTCTTTAGATTCCTTTCTGACAGGCTTATTTGGTGGTGTCTTTGCAGCAGGCTTGAGACTCTCCTTGCTGTCTGTTCGTTGTTTCAGCTTTGCTTGTTTCACAGCTGGACTAGCAATGTTCCCAGTTAGGTCTTTTTGTGTAACCATTGGTTGTTTAAGGAAGTCCAAGTGTTTAAGTTTCTCTAGTCCTTCTAGAATATTATATTGGGTGCTGTTTCCAGGAAACAGAACTCGAATTATTTTTTCTGAAGGATTAGCTGGATGCCACACAATCAGGGATGAGACAGAGGTGAAATAGGATAACGGAATGTCTAGTTCTTGGCCATCTGGTAGCAGGAATTCAGCTTTATCTTTGTTAGTACCACTCCACTGCTGCATAAAATATTGCATTTCTTTGCTATTTTTGACAGGATTAAGCACATACATCTCAAGTTTACCAACTCCCATTTTCTGAAATAAAATTATGGGGTCAATGGTATTTCCTGTATTTCTGAAAAGAGGTTCTGGTTTCATAGACAATTTGTTTAAATATTGTAGAGTAAAACAAGCTTCTTCTACACTCCTTTTTACTCTAAAATTAGGATCCAAGTTCTTCAGGTTCTCAGGTACATTAAGAAATACAACGCCTAAATCAGGTGAGATCAGATTTTTCATCCAGTCACTGTTGGTAGTAGACCCTTGGGACTGTTCTTCTTCTAGTTCAGCTATCTTTCGCTGAAGCATGCTATTGATTCCTGGCAGATTGTCATCTCCGATGTGAGTGAGCAGAATGGAATCTACCCTATCCAAGTGCCGGATAAGTTTCCAAAAACAAGATTTTCTTTCAGATCCTCCATTGATAAGCATATTGAATCCATTCACTGCAAACAATGCAGAATCCCCTCTTCCCCCTGGGAAAATGTAACAGCAGGGTTTGGAGAGTTTCAAGAAACCTCCTGAGGTTGGAGGTTCCAAAATGTCAAAAGGTGATGGCACTTCTACCGATTCTGACAGATACTCTGTGAATTCAGAGAGTCCTTCCATTTCAGGCAATATAGAAGCTGAGTTGAGTTTAATGTTTATAAAGTCTTGAAGGTTGTGTCTGTCAAGGTTGGAATTTTTCCAGTCTCCTTCCTCAGGGCAGAAAAGAGTCAGGCTGGCTTTGTTGGCAGGGTGTGTGGTGCTCAATAATTCACCAATCTAGGGTTGTAAAAAAAAAACACAAGAAGATGCACACAAATCCATTTTTAGTGACAACTGATGTCAGAACATAGTATTTCCTTATCAGTTAGATAAAACCTTTTTCATTTCCCTCTGCTCTGGTGAGTACCCTTACCAGAAGCCAAAGTAACCTGTTACCACAACTAGTTTACTGTCGCATTTTTTAATACACAAAGGAGCACCTTATTCCTGGTCACTATTGGCTTATGACTCTGTATGCTGCCCCAGTTCATCCAGAAGAGCCAGATAAGTACCTAAAGGACAAAGTACAACCTTTCAACAGCCAGAGAGTAACTGCAACACAGAGGAGGCCACCATCCTCCCAGGGACAGCTGCCATCTTTTCTCCTTCTCTCATGGGATTTATTGCACCACATCATCATTACTACAGGTCTTACTGCAGGCTGGCTCCTGAAAACCCAGTACTGCTCCCAGATTTATCAAGACCACAGTGACTATGAGATGGTGGAACTCAAGATACTGTTTGGAGGAAGGAAGGCAGTGATCAGGACTAGAATTCTGAATCTTGACCTCTTCAAATACCTACTTAGAGGAATCCCATGGTTTAGGGCTCTACGAGACACAGGGGTCAAAGACAGATGGTCAATATTCGAGCATCACTTGCTCAAAACTCAAGACTAGTGTATTCCCATGAGCAAGAAATGAAAATGGGGCAAGAGACCCGGGAGAAGGGAGCTGCTAGCAAATTTCAAACGGAAGAAACAAATTTATGGGATGTGGAAAAAGGGACAGGCCACATGGGAGGACTACAGGTACATTATAAAAGTATGCAGGGATGTTACAAGGAAGACCAAGAACCACTTATAGGACAACAAGAAGGTGATGGCACTTCTTGTGTACAATACAAGAAGTACACCAGCAAGTACAAGTACACTAGCAGCAAAAGGAAGATTAGGGAAAAAGTGGGTGTCCTGGCCATGGAAGACACAGAGAATGTGGAACTACTGAATGCCTTCTTTTACTGATGAGGCTAGCCCTCAGGAATTTCAGACCTTGGAGGTAAGAGAGGAAGACTGGAGAAAGGCAGACTGCCCCTTGGTCATAGAGTATTGGGTTAGAGATCAGCTAAACAGATTTAATATCCATAAAACCATGGGCCCTGATGGGATACACCCATGGTTGCTGATGGAACTGGCAGATGTTGTTGCTAAGCTACCCTTCCTCATCTTTGAAAAATCATGAAGAATAGGAGAGGTGTGTGATGACTGGAAGAAAGTCAGTGTTACTCTCAACTTCAAAAAGGGAAAGAAGGAAGATGCAGGAAACTATCAGCCAATCAGCCTCACCTCTATCCCTGAAAAGGGGATTGAACAGGTCATTGTGGAGGTCACCACCAAGCACGTAAAAGAAAAGAAGATCATTCAGGAGTCGTCATAATGTATTTACTAAGGAGTAATCTTGCTTGACCACTCTGATAGCCCTCTGTGATGGCATAGCTGGACGGGTCAATGAGAACAGAGTAGTGGATGTTGTCTACTGCAACTTCAGCAAGGCTTTTGACACTGTCTCCCACAACATCCTCATAGGTAAGCTCAGAAAATGTGGTTTAGATGAATGGATAGTGAGGTGCATCAAGAACTAACTGAATGGCAGAACTCAGAGCATCAAGGTCAGTGGAATGGAATCCAGTTGGAGGCCTGTAGTCAGTGACATTTCCCAGGGATCAATACCGCATCCAGGCTTATTCAATGTGCTTATCAACAACCAGGACAAAGGAATCAAATGCACCCTTCATTAAGTTTGATGATGATATGAAACTGAGGGTAGTGGCTGACACACCTGAAGGCTGTGCTGCCATTCAGTGGGACCTTGATAGGCTGGAGAACTGGGAAGAGAGAATGAAGTCCAACAAAGGCAAGTGTGGTGTTCTGCACTTGGAAAGGAATAATCCCAAGCAGCAGTATAGGTTGGGAGCCAACCTGCTGGAAAGCAGCTCAGCAGAAAAGGTCCTGAGGGTCTTGGTGGGTGATGAGTTGAGTATGAGTCAGCAGAGTGCCATTGTGGCCAGAAGGACCAATGGCATCCTCAACTGCACTGGGAAAAACATGTCAGCACATCGAGAAAGGTGATTTTCCCTCTCTACTCAGCCCTAGTGAGGCCCCATCTGGAATACTGTATTTAATTCTGAGCTCAGTTCATGAAAGACAAGGAGCTACTGGAGAGGGTCCAGTGAATAGGCACAGAGATAATTATGGATGTGGAGCATCTTTCTTATGAGGAGAGATTGCAGGAGCTGGGCCTTTTAGTCCAGAGAAGACTGAGAGGGGATTTCATTAATGCATAAAAGTATCTCAAAGGCAGGTGGCAAGACGATAGTCACAAACTCTTTTCAGTGATACACAGCAACAGGATGAGGAGCAACGGCCATAAACTAAACCACAACAGCATCCACTTCAACATGAGGAAGAACTTTCTATGGAAGGTGTCAAATTACTGGATACCCATGGAGGTCATGGTGTCTACCTCTTTGAAGACATTAAAAACCCACCTGAACGCATTCTTGTGTAACCTACTCTAGGTTAACAGTATCTCTTAACATCATAGTACCAACACCGACTGCTGCAATAAAGGGACATAAAACAAGAATTTCTAGGCCATAGTATGAAGAGTTATTTTCTATTCCAGTCTGAACTAAAAAACCAGTATGTGACGGTCCTAGATAAGCAGACTAACATGAACATATTTTATTCCTTATCCCACTTCCACAGATACTTTCACTTGACTTTTTTTTAACCAACAATTCAGTTAAATATAGCCCATTTCTGTTCTTTTTGCTCTTAACAAGTGACCACCAATCTTCTTCAAAAAAGTAATTCAGATATAAAATGCCAGTGAAAACATGCCAGCATATCATCATGGAAGAATACCCTAACCTTCCTCACAGAGGTTGAATTGTCAGTTCAAGCTGTAGGAACAATTTTCATATGGATAATATTACAGCTGAACAACTGGAAATTCTTGGACTACAAGCTGTATCAACAGAAGAAATTAATATATAAAAGATTAAAGATGTTTGATTGCATTAGATCTCGTTGGGCTTTTCTGTGTGTAGGTCTCACTTCCTTTCTTTATGCTACATAATTTATTTTCAGAATTTATCAAAAATACAACTCAACAGAGATGATGTGGCTGTTGAAAAAAAATAGTCCAACCAATAGATAAATAAAGCTGAAAATAAATAATTTCTATCTTCCTTTGTCATCCTTTACTGAGTATCCAAGCCATTTGACAGGAGTATAAATAAACCTCACCCAAATATCAGACACAGCCCTGTCTGAAAGGGAACAAATGAGAAAAGAAAACAAAAAAGTAAATAGAGAAAAGGCTGAAAAGGCTGAAAGATAAGGACAGTAGAGAAAACATTGCTGTTGTTTATTGCAGAAATAAGAGCGGCAGCACAGACCACAGCTCTGAAATGGATTTAGGATCTCAATTATATGTCTCTGGTCAGGGTTAAAAACACATTATTAGGAAGAGCCAAATGTAGTAAAAGATCACTTCCTCTGAATGAATAAATCTAAATCTGTTGCACTCATAAGGAGATAACTTGAGCACAGAGTGTTTCTCTTACAGAGACAATTTTCTACCTAGAAATTTTCTATCTGTCATATGGTAAATACTAGGATAATGAACACACTGCACCAAGGTTTGGAGTCACTTCTCTCCAGTTTATATCGTGCCATATTTGGATGGCTGCTGCAAACTTCTAAATTCTGACTTTTTCTCCTAAAAGTTGGCATACATAATGCATACAATGTTAAGCCACTGGTAGCCCAGGCCAATGAGAAGTTGAAGAAAGATTATTTGAAAGACAGATTATAACTGTCAGGAATAGCAACTTCAGAAATGTCCCAGAAAAGGTCTCATTGGATATATGTTTCAAATAGTATGACCAGGGATATCGACAGTTCCATTCATTTGATAGCATGGAGATGTAGCTGCTCCTTCTTCTTCCCACATTCACATTTTGGGAAAGAAACGTACCTGTGAACCAAATTGTCTTTTCAAACACTGGAAGACATCTCTTGAGAGTCCTTAAGCTTCAAAGGTGACACAGACAGTGAAGACAAACAGCAAGTTGGCTGCTCAGAGAAAAGACAGTATTGTTTCCTACCCTGAACCAAAAAGGTGCAAAGAAAGGTTTTCCTGTTATAGCTGGTTTTGAAGAAGCATGAATGGTGATATTTTCAACCTTCCAGCATGGAAGAAATTGAAAATTCTTCTTCTAGACACTGCCTGGAGAAAGTTCTACAAGTTAAAGATGGTTTTCTGAATTAGACTTTATGTAAGTATCTCTCAAAGGGTATTTACTTATTTGTAAGCACATTCCTTAACCATAGTTCAGGTTTGGCACAGTGAAGTAAAAACATGGAGAGGCCAGAAACACCAGCTCTATGCAGTATTCATCAAATCTTACATGCTCAGAGAATCATAGAACTGTTTAAATTGCAAAAGACCCTTAACATCATTGAGTCCAACCACAAACCTGGCACTGGCAAGCCCACCGGAATCAGGACAGCACATGAATTCTTTGATCTCACTGCCACTTAGAAAACCACTAACCACTTTTTCCTAGAGCTTTTCTCTAATCTTTTTTCCCCTCAGTTTCTAAAGATTGTTGCACACACGAACTGCAGTAGGGCACATGCGATCTTTCTTTGGTTTTGTGAAAACCTGTAGAAACAGTGAGACTCTGAGGCTTCAGAAACAATAGGCTGGAAGCCAACACTTGCCAAGAGCCATGCTAGCTACCTGGTGAGCACACTACCAGCCCTCAGAGGCGAGCCAAGTGAGCCTTACTCATAGCCCATGAGAATATGCCCTGCACATCCTGTGGCAATCCCTCAGCAACTCTAACTCTTGGACAAACCCCCCTCCTTTGCTTTCCAACCAATAATTTTTTTTCCTAATGGTAAAGATAGCATTTTCCCCTAATTTTGCATGTATCACAGAATCAACTAGGTTAAAAAAGACCTGAGGTCATCGAGTCTAACCTATGTAGTCATATAGTAATTGTATCTCTAGTTAAACAGAGATGTAAGGAGTTTGGTTTTGTAATTTCATAGAAAAGTAACTCTGAGAAGTACCAGTGAGTTTTAGGTGTCATGCATGTTTCAGAGAGCAAGAATCCAGCTCTTTCCCCAGCTCACAATTATATGCTGAACTAAGAGGCTTTGAGAATAAATCACATGGATACAATAAGGTTGCACTAGAGCTCATGCAAACTTTGCTTTCACACTGCTGAACTTTCAAGTCTTAGTCCACTGACATGCTACTAATTAATATTGGAAACTAAATTCCTAGGGATGCAGCCATACAGTTTATTTAAATATATACTTTATGAGCAGCCAAATTAAGTGTGACAGTTTGTTTACTACGGATTCCTGCCCTATGGGAGTTTCAGACACAGTGCATTAAGGAAGACAGCAAAATAACGAGTCATGAAACAAATGGCATTAAATACTGGTATACTTCATGCTTATCTTTTTTGGTATGTTAAAATCACAAGTTTTTACCAGATTCACTGGCCAAATTTCAAATGCTAATATAAAGAAGTCAAGCAGGTAGATGGTGCAAAAAGTACAGCTGTTCCAACAGCTGCCCTCTGTCTTATTAATGCCTCCTATTATTTAGCTTCTAGAAGGCAAGAATCTTGTGTCAATTTCACTGCTTTGTATGCTCATCTTAGACGAACAACCTGCATACTTTAAACACAGCACTATCTCCTCCTATTGTCAAAGAGAAAATCAAGGAACCTTTCTGGAAGTTACAGTTTAATTCCCCAAACTAAAGTTTAATTATTTTTTAAACAATTTACCTGAAATCTAAAGTAAAATGAATAAATGTTTTGAAATAAAGCCTATAATGAAGCAGCATCAAGCTGTCTATGCTAACTCTATCAGCACAGAGAACCATTTTTAGTCTTGTAGAAACCGTGGCTATCACATGACAATGCATGAGAGACATTTTCTAAACACACCTCTTGATCTGTGAAGATCTCAATGAAGTTCTGGAAGGAGAAGGACCCGGACTGAAGAATGAGTTCTCCTGTGTTTTCAAAGCACTGTCCAGTTAGAACGAGGAGCTTGTGCCTTGCAGCATCTGTGATCATTAAGCGCACCTAGAGTGAAGGAGAAGAGTATATCAATAAGAAGAGTCAGCATGTATTTCTACATTGCACTGAGAACACACAGTTTATCTCTCCTAATTTAAAACCAGTGTCTGGAACACGACTGTCAAAATGTTATTGACTTACAGTGATGTTTAGAAAAGACAAGGAGAAAGGTGAAAAGGGGGAAAAAGGAGGGACAAGACTCAGTTAGAAAGAAGGTCAAAAGAATAAACCAAACTAATGACAGAAAAAAACACCAAGGAGCAAAACAGAATATAATTTCAATGAAAAAAAATTTTTTTTCAGTAAAGAAACATATTCATTGTATAACTCTTGGTATACTTCAATAGCATTGTACTAGGACAACTCTGGTAAACTATTCAAAAGCAGATGCTTGTTACTTTACTTGACCCTCACTACAGCTACTCATCATTCTTGTTTATTGCCCCTCAGGGGGAGATTTACTTGCATGCTAAGAGAAAACCATATATTCAGTATACTTCTATTGGCTGAATTCAACTTAAGCTTAAGAACAAAACTAAATAAAACCTGTGTGAGATTTTGTACTGTTGAACAAACATTTTGCAAACATTTTGCAAATATTTCAAAAACTTTATAGAACACTAAAAATCAATTCAGTCTATAGGAAGGTATGACACTCAAATGCACTAATTATTCTATTAAAGAATTAAACCAGAATAGTGATTCCAAAACAAGGCTATCCATGTATTAAACTAAAGGAGCAAAGGAGTGGAGTCCATCTGGGACAACTCCACATGATATTACATCCAAGCTCCATCTCCATGGAGATGGCACAACTGCCTCAGCTCTCCTAGCAAGCTATTCATTCAATTTTTTTCTACTGATTGTTAAGCAATCAGCTGTTCTTAATAACTCCTGCTAATGCCTGGGAGGCTGAGCCAGGAAGGCTTAACCTGAATCTCTGCTGAACAACTCATGTTTTCAGTACAAGTAGAAAAGGGGCACTGGAGAGTATGTACCTAAAAGAATATCCCAACTACTACTACTACGTTTTCATTGTTATTTTATTAAGTATGTGACCCTGATGCTGAGGAGTGGAAAATTCCTTCACTTAAATGTAAGACTAGTGCTGGTCTGTCACTAATTGCACTAAATGATTATAAATTCAGAAATATCCTTGATATATTGAGTGTATCTATTTCTATTTTAGACAAAAATACAGATAAGTGCAGCCATCTGTCTGATGTGCATTGCTCAAATGTTCTCTCTTTTAGCTGTATTAAAACCACACCAGAACTGGCTTTCTCTTCTATGTTTTCTGTTGTTGCTGGCAGCAGTACTCATCACTGACAACTTTTTGTAAACTCACCAAGAGCAAAACTATTTCCCGATTTATGAATCACTGATGTGTGACTGTCACGTAATTCCCCTTCAACCTATTTCATTAACTGATGATAAAGTACATTCCTGCAGAGCTAGCACAATATGGCAAGAAAAAAAAGTGAATAAATGCTTGCAGATTACGCAGCATAACATATGATACATATGGAAGACCTTAAAGACACCCATAAATTCTGTGTCTGGGTACAAGCAAGGCTTCCTGAAGGACTACAAGAAATTTGTCACCTGATTTAAAGACCACTCAATTTCAGAAGAAATAATGCAATGTGATAATTCTATTCAGTTTAACTGTTGGTTAAAGTCCCAAATTGTTTGAAGGAGGTCCATAGGAAGATGCAGTAGCCTTAGTCAACATGAAAGAAAGATGAAGTGTGAACAGAGATGGGCACATCAGCACACAAGGGGTTTCCCAGACTTATGGTACAGTCACAGGAGCAACAGAGTGGGGACTTCTTAAGAAGGAAATAAATATTCATGGAGGTTTCAGAAAATCATTTTCTTTGGAAAACTACATCTCTCCCTTGGGGCTTCTCTCTTCTGGGAGGTATTTTGGCATTTGACGGAACATGACAGGACCTTTGGGCAGAACTATATTTGGACTGCCACCAGGTATAGTCATTACCAGACAGATCAGCAGGAATATCGTATTTCTTTCTGGATATTTTTTTTGCTTGTGGCTTTTTGTTGTTATTTTGTTTTTTGGTTGGTTTGGTTTGGTTTTTTTCTGAATGAATAGATTCAAGTTCCTCTTTGGTTAAGTCCATGGTATATCACTGTCTCCTCAGATGCAACCTGGAAATTTCCTGATATAAGAAACTAAGTTTTCAATTTGCCATAGTGAGCAAAGCATGTCTACTCCAACCTCTGATTTAACTCTCCTGCCTTTTTCTAGATTGTGTCCAGTCAGAGCCTTGCTTAGCCAGCCAAGTTCAAATCTCAGCTTGTAACTTCGCTGTGACCAGTTCGGCAAGATGAAAGCAAAGACTGTCTTCCACAGTCTACTGAAAGGAATTAACGGTAACGTAGCCAAACATCTTCCAGAGCCAAAGAAGTAAGGCCAGAGTTCAGAAGTGATTAGTAGGCCTCAGATCATGTTCTTTCGTGTGGTCATCCACCAAAGGAACAACAAGCTACAGAGATAGAAATACTTCAGACAGTTTCTTTAACTCTTCTACCCCTCCACACATCCACACACATTATAGGTTTTTACTCTGAATGGATGTACTGACAACTGCTACCCAGGTAGCACCCTTGTCCTTACCAAGCACCTCTAATGGCTTTTTTTCATGCATTGTTTTTTAAGGAATGAGCTGCCATTAGCTATGATGACTTTCAAACTTCTACAGCTTCAGAAATTTCATTTGTTTTGGAGTCCTTTTTTCTGTTAGTTAAAGTTAGTAAGAAAATTTTTCACCACATACCACAAGCAGAGACGCTTTTTTTTCCAACAGAAACAATACTGTGGCAGTATCTTCCCAGCATAGGCCAGCAATGCAATTATCCCTATTAATGCAATCTTCAGTCTCACTAGCCAAATATATCAACTTTGTCTTTGAGCTACACAATCAGTTCTATTGCCTCTACTGAGTTCATAAGGAAGTGGCAGTCCTCTTGTGGCCACTCTCCAGAGCCCAGTAATCATGTGACATGCTTTTTGAAGGACAGACAGATCAACCTAGAGTCACTACCACACAGTTGGTAATTCCTTTCCAAGACCCAAATTTGTCCCTGGGCACCTTCAGGCGCTCTGTTCATTTGTAAAATAGGCATCCAGAGCTACCAAACAATAGAGAAGCAGAAGAAAAGCAAATGCAGTTTAACCACAGCTGCCTCTACTGCATCAAGAAGAGAATTTGGTGCATTATGACAGAAAGAAAGCTAGGATCAGAGGTGTGTTTCTCTCTTATGCCTCTGACAATTTGAGAGGAGTCTGTGAAGCTGAGGAGAAAAATCAAAGGATGGCTGATGTTCTCCATTGTATTTACTCCTAATATGCTCTTTCATTCACAGTTAAGACCTGGTCTAAGTCTGCTAAGACTCTGAAAGACTGTGTTGGAATTTGTCAGTCACTAAGCTGGAAGCCTTAGTGACACTCTATAGTCATCTCAACTACATCTGCTTCAATGCTATCACCATGTCCACTTAATAGAGCTTTTATGACATGTCTAGGTAGGTATTTCTGACTCACCTCAGTACTAACTGCTTCATCAGAGGGATTGATGAGGACTACAGTTTCTAAGATATCACTTCTGTGGTGAAGAATCTTCTGACCTGAAAGCACAGAGAGAAAAAGAAAAAAAGAAATTAAATTCAACCATCATGGTACAAACCAGCAGTTTCCATGAATTTGTTGTACGTCTCACTGCACAACAGCTCTCCGGTCATCCAGAACAGCACACTGGCCACAGCAACTGCTGGACTGCTCATCTCTACAGAAACATCTGTGGCACGTGGTCCTGTGGGCCAGAGCAGCACTCTGGAAAATTCAAGGTAATGAAAACTAACTGGCAACAGCACCATGTCCTGTTTTTTCCTCCTGGCTGAAGAGTAGCCATAACTCAGCTTGGTCTCACAGAGCTTGTGCGGTTAAGGGACTGAGTAACAATCATCAGCTGAGCTTTTGGCTGTGCATTGTCACTGGCAGACCAAGAACACTGGGACCCGCCCTGCCCTAACTCCCTTTTTAGCCTTCCTCTGGTATTGTTCAACACCAGGACACTGTGCAAAATTCCCTATGGGGATGGTTGGACACTTGCTGTGCTGTCCTGCTTTGTCTTCCTTCTGCTTATAAAAACCATAGCAAGCACTGTCAGGCAATAAGAGTGAAACGGCATACAAATAACATCTAGAGCCTCAATTAATAAAGTCTAGGCAAGTTTGGAGCAGCCACGCAGCCCACTGGCTTTCATACTTGCTCTGTCTCTATTTAATAGTGATATTCATCTGACTGGGAGTGAATGCCAGAAAAACACAACAGGACTGCTGATTTTTTGTTTCTTTATGCTAATTGGCAAGTTCTTATCAGGGTCTCTTTCTGTGAGAAATGCAGTGAGATTAATTAGCAGCCATATTGTCATTCAGAAAACCAGACTGGTAATTAGTCTCAAAAAATGAGAAGAGCTGTCCCTTCTGAGCAAACTGCTTGGCTGCTTGGCGCAATATTAATCAATTAAAATAATTAATTTGGCTTAAAAGGGAGTAGAAGGGACACAGAACAAGTCACCTATTTGCCAACTTAGAAAAACCCCCCTGTTAAGAGACATAAATTAATGAGGCTGAGGATGGTCAGGCTGAAAAGAGCTCCACATGCCTGAGAGCACTGTGTGAGAGGATGGGCAGCCAGCCATTCCCACACTGTCCCTGGCCTGGGTAGGCTCAGAGCTACCCCTGTGCCCTGCCCCAGGCAGACCCACCTCTGCTGGCTCTACCTGCCCCAGTGATGCCCTCACCTCACTGACCTGACTGCACCTGTCCTGCCTTCTTCCTCCTTGCCCACAGAGCTCCCACTGTGCTGAGTCTGTTGCTGTTGCTCTGGGGAATCTCTATTTTTATAAGCATAGGAGCTTACAATCAAATGATAGAAAGTGAGGGAAAAGGAAAATAAAAATAATGTTCTCAACTAAAATGTGAGAGAGGGTTGCAGTCTATTCTCTTGTGCATGACAGTGCCTAGAGACTTATAGATAATAATCCAATTAGTTTGAAGAAACACAGTTTTCTAAACATATACCCTTTTTGCCACACTTCCTTGAAAGAAGGAGACAGACTATATATATTACAAAAAGTAGAGGAGGGCAGTTCTTTCTCTCTGTCAGCAACATCCACTTCTGGTATTATCCTTTGCAATTCAATTTATTTTTATAGCTTTGCTTCCTGGCCTAACAGGAATGCACATATAAAGCTACATTCAATAAACATCCAGGTGGCTCTCTTACTGCAAATTCCTTCAGAAGATGCACTATGCTCTGATATTTTAGTTTTTCTTCAGATTTCCCTTAAATTAGGAAATTAGGCAGAGTTTATTGAATCTAGTCTGCTAAGGAAACAAAAGAAATCATCACCTTTTAGCTGACACTATTTTCTCACTTAATAGTTGGTGACAGTGAGCACATATTTTGCTTCAGGCCAGAAAAAAAGTCTAGTATATCATAAGGCATTAACACATTAAGCACAGGTAGAGAAAAAAATGCAGTTAGCCACATGCAAAGTTAGATAAAGATGCACAATGTCCACCCGGCTCAAAGAACACACTCTGGACCTAACAGAAGCTCCTCCAAGTCATGTATCTGTGTAGCTTGGAGGGACTTGACTCAAGGAGTCTCAACACCTGGTGATTACTTATATCCTATGCTCCCACGGGCCAGATGTCCAGCTCAAGTGCTTGTCTGGGTTCAAGGGCCTTGAGACTGATTTCCAGAGGCAACCATGTTGGTCGCACTATGTACATGATGCCTGTTCAGAGATGAATGTAAGACTCTCTCCCTTTTCAACTCCTTGGCATCGATATGTGTTGCTGCTTATCATACAGGGTGGGGACCCAGCATTGGCAGCGTGTGAGTCACCATGAGGGCTCCCATCCCATAGAACACCTGGGAAGTTTGCAGCTACTTGCTGATATTGGTAACATGGTCTCATGTCACTGCTTGAAAATAAAAAAAAAAAACAACAAACAAACAAAAAACCAAATCAAACTTTTCAGATCTATGTGCAATTATGTAAGAGCTATACAGGGCTTGCTGCCCAGATTGATACCCTGAGATGCTCAGCTGGAATGAAGGGAAGTCTCCCATGGGAACAGTTTTATCAGACAGAAATTAACTATCACAGCATGAGAGCAGAAAGCAGCAACAGCATTTCACAAACTGGCAAGAGAACATGACCTACTAAATTACAGATGGAGTGGGAGAATCTGAGACTTGTATAAAAGATCTGGGGTTGCTTTAACTCCACTGGGTTTTTGTAGCCCCTCTCTACAAGTATGACAGATAATTTCTATTATGAGATAGAGGACGAAAGGAAAGAACTTCCAGGTCACAAAGTACCTGCTTACAGTTTCTGAAGCAAGTCAAAGCCCTGTCTAAAGACATTCATATATGAATATTATCTATGTTTGGAAGAAATGACCTTTTGATTTTATTAAGTAAAGTTTCAAATTAAAAATTGATATGAGTAAAGAGCTTTGGCATCTGTTTGATTCAGAACCAGAAGAGAGAGAAGTAAACGGCATGTGACAATTGCTTTAAGGGTGATTTCTGCATGCATCATCCAAGTTCCTATTGCCAAAAAATGCTGCTGCTTTCCTACTCAGCTAAATATCAATGACATTTATCATAGGATTATTGACATGGGCATAGTGTCATAGTAACATTTCCTAGAAAAGCGACTGAGCAGATTTCTTAATTTACACAGAAGATCTTTTCAGGCCAACTAAGCAGCATGAAGATGAGGTCCACTGTTAACTATGTTACATTTGTGCAAACACAAAGTGTAAATGAATTGCAATGAAAAGAAATCAAATCCTGCTTCAAGTCTTGTTTAATCAAGGATCACTATTGACATATTTTGGGCATTCCTGTGCAACTCAAGCCCATGTATGTGCATGCTGTAGGCAGCATGCTACACAACAGAGGGGTTCCCATCCACTTCTCCTGCCACTACAGGCGGACATCAACATTTGCTTGGCTTCCCATCAATGCCATTCCCAGACAAAGTAAAAACAGAGGAAGCAGGTAAATCTATTCTGCCGTGATTCTTAGTAGAACGGGTGAAGGGAGTATTCTCCCTAAAGCATTCCTTCTCCCTGAAGATGGTAACTGTTTGACACCTGAGCTGGCATTCAAACACATCTCTTTGGCAACTTTAAACATCTGACTTTTCATTGTAAGGAACTTCAAAGTATCATTTTACTGCCAGAAGACATGACTGCTGTGTTACTGACTGGTGTGTTACGTCAGTCATCTTGCTGGGTGGTATTAACAGATGGAAGGCACAGCTTGCAAGGCTGGCTAATGAAACTTCCCACAAGCCATGAATAAGCAATGAACTTTCTGCAGCTAGAAATGTTCAGTACTCAGTACTTGTAAGTAGCTCCAATGCCCAGGGCTCCCCTGCAGCTATCCCTGTCTCATAGAGAACATGGAGGTGAGAACAGCGAGGGAAGAAAAATCCTCCAAAATGAACCAAAAAAGATCCTTTTGTAGAGTTCTTTCTGAAAGTCTGAGAAGACATTTTTAACAGACAAATACACTCACTGAAGAAAAGATTTTCCCAATAGGGAAATGCTGTGTTTGTGGAGCAGCAACATGTAAACTTTTTCCATATTTCTGAGTATAGATGGCAGGAAGGGCTTGATATATTTTAATTCCTACTCAGGACAACACCCTGTTTATTGATGTCCATGTCCTGAAAAGCTTTCGTCCTCATTTGCTTTACGTCCATGGTAAGCAAGAGCTGGACGACTGAAAAATATTACTGGCTAAATGTTTTTCATATATATATCGGGGGCTTAGAGAAGCAAGGGAAGACGGGAAGGGTTTTACTCTCCATTTCTATGCACCCAGCAAATCAGACACTCTTTTACATCTAACTAAATTGGTAGAAGAGAAATAGACCTTTAGCAAAAAAGGAAGTAATAAATAGCCTGCAGAACACAAGAAAAGTCTTCAACACTGACCGAGAGATCTTATGGAGCATGGTCTTTGGGCTGCTAAGACTCTGAATCTGAATCATCTGAACTACAATCTGTTTCAGATTTACCATGTCTGATGAAGGTTACTGGAAGGCTATCGTATCCCTTGCACATGTTACATTTAAAGCGATAAATTCCTTTGGATAGAAGGAGCTTTTTTGTCTAACCAACAGTAGTGCAATAACTCATGCATTTCAAATGACTTCAAACTGCTCACTGTTTCATCTTCTATTTATAAGACATCAATTTGTCCTCCAAAACTAGGTATGTTAACCTTGTGTTCGTCATGGTAGTTCTATTATCAGCAGAGCACTCAGAATCTGGATGACTGGTCATATGATGGTGGGTGTCTTATACTGACTGAAGAAACATATTTTTCCTTGTTTCCAATAAAAAGATCAATGGGTCTAAATTGTCAAATAATGCTGTATCATGACCAGCGCCTGAATGCCCCCACTATCAGTCTGGAGGTACTACATTGCAACAAAAAATTCCAGACCAAAGGGAAAGAATCAAGATCCCCTTTTTCAGTACATCAATAATTATCTGAAGAAATCTTGAAAAAATGCCATGGAGAACTCCATCCTTTTCACCTTCTTTGTAGAAACAGGGCCACCAAAGCATGCTGACTGAACTCCAGGCCAGAGAAGTTGGTAAGTGTACAGCACTAAGCAAGGCAGTGGGTTTTACAAAGTCACTGAAGCAAATTCTGATGTTGTAAAAATCAGGAATTCTTTATCTGCAGCTAAGAAGAAAATGATTTGCAGACTTGAGAGAGAAGTACAGTATCCCGTATAATGTCCAGGCACTGGAGTACAAGAACAGGACTTCGGAAAGCTCCTTCCAGGAATGGTCTGAAAACTCTGCGGGTAATTCAGGGAGCTGTGAAAGGTAATCGGTCAGTCTTTCAACTAGCTGGCATGATGGGGAGTGCATAATGCTATCATTTAAACTGGCTTGCTCTCGTCATGAGGGTTATTTCAGATTAATATCTAATATTACATGCTTTTTATAGAGAATTACGTGTTGTCTCTGCAAAGTTAGGTCAATCTTTCTTACATCTGATCAGCTTGGAATACTGAAATGTGTTGTGACTCTTCCAAAAGCATGAATCCCTGTTTTATTTTCTCCCTCTCTCTGCATAAATGTAATTCATATTCAGGTTTCACATGGTTCAGCTGCAGCCTGGTGATAGTTAAACGTTTTTCCTACCCACATCTGACTTCCAACAATTTATTAAGTACTGAGAGGCAATGCCCTGCAGCATATTGTATTTTTTTTATTTTCAAGCTCACGTTTATTTAATGAAATAAGGCTAGTTGCATATAATTTCATTTTTGTTCTTGGGTAAGTCCTTATCTGTCAGGTCTCATTAGAGTTTATACCTCCAGGTAATAACAGAGCCCAGAAAGTGGAAGGCTAGACAGAAGATGTTTATGCAGTCTGAACAGTGACTGCAAGATTCCACCTCCAGTCACTACACACGAACACAGTTCACCAACCCTTGCTCAGGACTCTTAAACAGCAGTGAGGGAAAGCAAGCTGACCTGTTTCCACTATTTCCCATAGCTAGATGCATATTTTCTACCTCAAACTTTAATCTCTAATACCTGCATACTAATCCCTAATACTTGAACTGAGCTGTGCTATGAGCTGCTGCAAGAACTACAAATTAAGGCGACTGTCCTGCTCTTCTCTGCACTGGTGCAGCCTCACCTTAAATATTGTGTGCAGGTTTGGTCACTTCAATACAGGAAAGGCATTAAGCTATTAGAAAGTGTCCAAAAGAGGACAACAAAGATGGAGCAGGGCCTTGAGGGGAAGCTGTATGAGGGGTGGCTGAGGTCACTTGGTCTGTTCAGCCTGGAGAAGAGGAGATTGAGGGAAGACCTCACTGCAGTTACAACTTCCTCGTGAGTCGAAGAGCAGGGGTAGGAACTGATCTCCTCACCCTCATGACAAGTGACAGGACCCAAGGGAATGCCCTGAAGTTGTGTCAGGGGAGGTTTAGGCTGCATATTACAAGAAAGTTCTTCACTCAAAGGGCGGCTGGACATGGAACAGACTCTCCAGTGAAGTGGTCACAGCATCAAACCAAGAGTTCAAGAAGCATTTGGATGATACTTCCAGGCACATGGTGTGACCCTTGAGGATGGTCCTGTGCAGGGTTAAGGTTTGGGCTCCATGGTTTTTGTGAGTCCCTTCCAAGTCAGGCTATTCCATGATTCTGCAATTGCTGGGGACCTCACTGCTCTGCAACCATTCCCACTGAAATATCCTGAATTAAATTCAAGGCATTACATCATCTTTTTACACACTCTGTTCATGAATAGACTAACTGTATTATCTTTTCACACTAAATATTGATTTCTTGCATGTTTGCCAGCTTTGTGTGACATCTAATTTGCTGTCCAAATAGAGCTATTTATCAGTGGAAGCAAACTGTTGGCCTTTAATTCCCATCTGTTACTGTCAGGGCCAAATTATTACTCTCAACTACCATTTCTCTCCTTCAGAAAGTGGTCTTTTTCACATAGATCTTGATATTTCGCAATTTCAGTGTTTATGAAGGACTGCTAAAGCATTAAAAATCAAAAGTACTCTGAAAAGAAGTTGAAGCAAATCAGTCTAAAGAACAATAAAAAGTTTATATGTTGTCATTTCAATGCCTACTAAAATAAGTTTATCTCCCAAAAAAGGGAATATGCTACAAAAACAGGATCAACTACCTTAGGGATTTCATTATTGATTTCACTCAGGCTCTGGACAGAAGAGAAATTTAAAACCAAGACTGCTGAAGACCTCAATAAAATCAAAGAAAACAAGATTACATCTGCTGCTTATATTCTGAACCTGCAACAGTAGTGAAATCCAACGCTCCCAATAAATGGGTTCACTCCTGACTTTGCTTAAGGAAAAAACATATCAAGTAGTCAGTGAACAGCACCCAGCTGCTCAAGGAGCTCAGCTGCAAGTTATTACTAAGGAGCATTAAAATTCACTATCAAAGGGGAAAAAAGACAAGCCTCTTTGTGAAGTGAGTCACAGTCTTTAATTGCTGAAGTACTTCTTTGATTAGGAAATCAACCATTCCTGATCTATTCTATGGCAACAAATTGTTCTCAATACATAAAATTTCATCTTTCTGAGGAAATAATGCAATATCTTAACCCGTTGTTATAGAGATAGCAGATCTCTGGCAGCAGTCTACGCTTTCTCATTTGATGTCATAGTCAGGCATGGCTGTCTCTGTACTCTGCCATTTCAGTTCTTCCATTGACCTGTGTCATTTACAATTCATACAGTAGGCAGTTGTCGACCACTATTTAGCAGTACTGTGATTTCAGTGAGAAGATGGCAAGCAAAGGAAATAAAGCTGTACTGGCACACTTGAAATTTTAGAATCATGACATGACAGTGCAGCTTTATGATCCTACTCCAAGAAATTATCTCCTGTATTTATAGAACAGGGGGAAGGGAGGAGGAGAACAGGGAAAGAAGTGTTTAGATAGTCAAGAAGTTTAATATCCGGGCAGAAAGAGAGGGAAGAGTGATGGCTGTTTACTAGAGGGCCATGCAATGTCCATAGTCTTGAGAACTGCCTTGCTCAAAAACATGCATCTAGTCAGTGTAGTCAGCTTTGGAAAGACAACACCTCTTTCCAACCCAAGTGTCTGACATGGGCTTTCTCCCTTGTGAATCACCCTTCCAACCTTGAAACAGGGACACCTAGAAGACTGCTGCACTTAACAATTTGTTTGCCCTTATAACCTTTGTATATGCATTATAGATTGTTTTCCACTATTTTCAGGGCAAACTTCTATTGAAGTTCCACAAAATTAAAACTTAGAATGTTCCTCCAAAATATTCACAGTTCATAGTGGCTTCCTGAAATGTGTATCTTAGTCTTGTTTGGGTATGTCCACATACTGGCTTTGTAGATTAAAACTCTACAGATATTGTGTTATCTGAACAACTATTTTCACAATTAATTTTATTTTTAGAACCCATCTGATAAGTGTGAAAGAATTTTTATCCCAGAAAATACAGATAGGGAAACAATTTCCAAGGTCATACAGAAATAGAAACATGAATCTTTAGAACTTAACCAGAGCACTGCAGCTACACAATTCTTTCGGTCTGTAAGTACATTACTATCTTGTGTTTTAGAAAATAATAGATACTTAAAAAGCTGAGCTATGAATAATGGATTATTATTTTTATGGACCCCTTAAGTCATCTTTAGCTACTTCCCACAGCTGAAATTTTATTCATAAACCACTTGCCTGACAGTTAAGAGATCAATATTATTTAATAACAATGTTACCACTGCAGACCTCGATACTCTAGCTTCAAATGGCAACAAAACCAGAAACCAACACCCACTGATATTTGTGAGAAATTTATCAGGAACTATCTAGGCAAAAGCAAAGCAATTTCATCTTTTTCTCTCTTAGATTTTGTATGTCAGAAACTCAGGGCAGGCAGGTAGGTAAAAGTGAGATTCGTTGTAAGCAGCTGTCTTGAGTTAAACATCTCCATTGCAAGTAATAAACTTAGAAAGCTCTTAAGAGTAAGATAGTAAATTAATGGCATGTATACCACCATCAGCCCTATATTTTGAGGCTGTAATCCTTGTCTCTCATTAGTCTCTTTTCCATCCTTAAATCTTAATTACGTAGAAAATGGCAAGGACTGCTCTAGGATGATCTGCAGAATTGATTTGTGAATCCAGAGATTTAGTTTTCGGCAGCACAGCACATTGCCCCTGTACTGCAGAGAAACTAGCAGCCAACTCACGCCACGACAGGAGACTGCAGTGATGCAGAGCTGACTCATCAGTCCTGAAGGTCAATAAAATTCCTCATCTGAAACTGCACTAGAGAGTTTTCCTAACCAGGGAAAGAGAGATTACTGCACAACATCGGACCTCTTCCACAAACAACATTCTCTATCTAGAAAGAAGAAAATATTTTCTTTTACCTCTGGAAAATGTCTCAGACTTAGAAATTTAAATAATCTTGAGCAGAACAGACCCCTTCCCTGTATCATTTATTTACAATAGTTCCTGTAATGTGATATTTTAACTTTATTGTTGAGAAAAGGAATCTCTCATATCCCAACTGTCAAATAGCCAAATAAAATCTATTTGGAAAAAAAATGTTACTTCTTTCTCAACACCTTTGTGGCTCATTACTTCATAGTTCACTGTTTATAGAATGCAACATATATAATAAGTCACAGGAGTGGTCAGAAGCTTAAATGTTCTTTTGTTTCACCAAGCGGCTGGTATATTCACATTACAAAGAAAATCATTTACTGAGCTGTTGAAGATTCTAAGCAAATTTGTGCATCAAATGTGATCGGCACATTTTGAAAGGGCTGATTTTATAGGGGGGAAAAAACCCCAAACCATCAGATTTATTTAAATTCCTTCTTAAACAAAATATGATTGTGTCGATCTCTATTAATTAGTACAGCATCTAACTCAAATCTAAATGCATTCCATAGGAAAACTGCCACTAAGCTCAATGAGGAATCAAAAAGGTTCTTCAGTTATAAAATTCTGCTGTTGAAAGAAGATAGGAAACATCAGCATTACATTCCTCCTCAGCAATATTTAGCCAAATAGCGAAGATCCTATTTTAAAAAAAACAAAACAAAACAAAACAAAACACAACAACCTTACTTAAATTCATTTCAAATGTTCCTTTCAAATGTTGCTATTGCTGAAATCTTTCTTACATCCTTTTATTTTACCTCCCTGTGCTGCAATTGCCTGGCTTTGCCATTCTGCCCACACCATCCAGACTGCCAGGGAAGGGAAGCTTGCTCAGAATTTTTTCCTCTTTTCTGCAGCACACTATGCAGATGCTTCTTCGCACTTCACTGCAACTCCCACCTTCATAAAGAAAATGGAGCACAGCAGCATCAGGAAAAAGCTGATGTAAATTTAAAATGTGTAGTGAAGGGATAAATATTGAAATTAATATTTCAGAAAAAAAAGAATTTCAGAAGTCTGCCTTTCCTCTTCCTAGATATCTCTACTTTAGTATGTTTTAAGTCTATGTCTTTTATTCCTTTTAGGAGAAGCATCTGAATTTTGACCACTTGAGAAGGTTTCTGTTAATGTTTCTAAATTGCTGCAGCCTTCTTACTAATGGGCTTTCATCACTATGGCAGCTGAAGCCAAACAAAAAGCACCAGTTAAAATCTTCTGGAGAATATTTCTGGTCTTGGTGTCATTACTGCATATGTAACTGAGTTTTAAGTTCAACTGCCATCTCTGTTGAAAGTCTGACAAATCAATACAACCTATAAAGGCTTCACATGTAGGGAATCAATTCTTTCCCTAGAAAACATTTTCTTTGCCACATAATTATTAAAGTTTCTCAGTTTACATATAATTTCTATCCTTCCTCCAAATTCAAATCATGAGACGATTTCCTCACCTTGGCAGCCCATGAGTAATGAATGACAGATCTATTTGCAAGCACTAAGGATGTTGCAGGCAGCCTTGCACTGCAGACCAGGTACTTGATTTTGCAGTATATAAAATTATGGTTGAATATTCCTACAGTCTGACAATCAGTAAATTTTCTTGGGGGAAAAAAACCAAACCATAGTTCATGACCTACCCTTGATACTTGTATTATAATGTTTATTACAAACATTATTGGTCAAAATATCTCTTTAACATAATGTATCTACCATTACTCTTTGAAGAACTGTGAAGTTCTTTCTCAGGTACCATCACTGCTTTACTGCTGTTTCCTGAACAAACCACATAATCATACCTGAATGACAGTAGAAAAGTTGTATTTTTTTAAAACTTGAGTTTACTTTTGTGCATTTTAGAAATCTGTCATTCTGTTGAATGCATTATTACTATCAACTAATTTTCCAGCTGTGGAATATTTCTGAGCCTCTGCAACCACTACAAAACTTAACAAGATGCATTGTTTGTAAGCTCTTAATGGGAAGCAGGTTGAGGCTTTTCCCCCAGCAACCATTCGGCTTCTCAGCTCCACAGCACAACTTGCCCAAAACTTTTATTCTGCTTTATATATAAATAGTGTTGCTAATCAATTTCTGGATGTGAATTTGCTGTCCCTTTCTAGCAGAAATCGCTTTTCTCGTCTGAAAGAACAGAGTAACTGTTCTATCCCAAGGTAGAGACCTTGATCTGCCAAGAGAAAGATTCACTTAAAAGCCTCAAAACACCTTTATCCTCCACTTCTTTTCTGGATGCGTGCAGTTCTCCACTGCGATGGTTTTATACAAATTGCAAATGTAACACGAAACCATTTGCCTATGAGTACAACACAGCCAAATACTATTAACTAATTGCAGGTGTTAGAAAGAAGAAAATGAGAAAGCACACCTGTTTCAGCACAAAGGGAACGTTATTTTGGGTTTCATTTCTGGAATTTAAACAAGCCATAAAATAGCCCCTCCAGTCTTTGGCCTGTTATTTTCTGATGATATGTGTAAGTACAACCAAATGGACTATATTGTAAGACTGAAAAAGTCAGTATTATCCTGTAATTAGAAATTCAAAAATGGGGGAGAAGTAAAAAAATGACAAGTATCTTCAGGAAATACAAACCCACATCCAAGTCAAAAGACTTGGAAACCAGAAATCAATGAACCACCAAGTGTGACAGCAAAAACACCTCCCCCTGTGTAAGACAAAGTGGGCAGATTTCAGAGTCAACACTCTAGCTTGGATTATTTTATTTCTTTACTGGCCCTGTACCTTCTCCAAGCACCAGCTTCTGTTCAGAAAAATGAGTGAGGTATAGATCTAGTTCTGAAAACATCATTATTCTTCAAGTGTTTAAGTTATTAAATCATTTTTTTAGGAAGGAGCAGACGCCCCCAGAATAGTTCAGTCAGCCTTTCAGCTGAGAAGCAGAAGACTACTCTTACAGATCCATAATGGGAGGATCATTTCTGCTTTACGCAGCTACACAACTGTTTACAGAAGGCACAGAACTCACATCTAGAGAAACAGGTTACTCCTAGATATGCAAGAACTGCTGGGGAGAGCTGTGTCATCTCTAACTGAATAAATATCCACCAAACTCCCAGAAAGCCCACCACAATGCTCAGTATGTACTAAAACTAGTTACTTTAAAAATAAAAAAGGCAAAAGCTCACTCTGTCATAGAAAACAAAACATTGAATTAAATATGAGCTCTGCCTCAGGTTCTGTCTCCTGCAGCTAAGTCTTCTTACCTTTTACTAAATCTTCATTGTTATTTTGGAACCCCTAATCACCCTTTATGCCTCAAGAATATAAATGGCTGAAAATACTTCGTGTCACCCAGTGGGAATACTACAGTTTTGGTCTGGTCCTTTGTAAAATTGTTGGAAACCTCTAACATACAACGACTACTTAAACTTCAAGGTCTGTTCTTCCTTCTTTGTGCATTCTTAACTCCTACTAATGCCAATGAGAGTTATGTGAATACAACAATGAAGGATTAAACTTCATTGTTTAAGGGGGCAGTATCAACCCTGTGCTGCTTTAGGGAAAAACCCTGAATGATATTGCAAGTACTATGGGGAGGTAATCTCATTACACACTATTAATAGCATTTGTGGCAGTGTTTGGTTCTTAAATCAACCATAGGTGACCACCTGGTGCCCTATAACTTGAAAGCTGCTTCTACAACACATGCACAGATCAGGCTCTCCTTGGCAGACTGTAAGCTGCTGTGGATCTATTTTCTGAACACTTTCTCTCCCACTGAGAACAACATGTGTTTTTTATTTTTCAGTTTGAATATTTTTAAGTAAACGATAGAGCTTTTTTAAAGTCATTTTTCATTACACAAATTCTTAAGTGGAGGTTTTTAAGAATCATAGATTCAAACACAAAGATGTTTAGTTAGGAATCAATATATCGTGATGCTTTTCAGTGAAAACTCCAAATAGGCTTGTCTTCTTGAGCTACTATTTGATTGCCTTCACCAAGCACCTTCCAAAAGCAAAATTACTGCAGGGCTGCTTTTAAGTATTCTTTGGGACAGCCACTAGTGAAAATAAAGACATCCACAAAAGAGAAACTAGTACATTGAAAACTATATGTTTCTTATGTTAATCAACATTGTCTTGTCTATATAACTATTACAGAAGATAAGAATTAAATGTACAAAGGTATTTTTAACTAGGCTTTCTTAGTGCATACCAATTAAATCAGCAGGGTCATGCTGACCTAGCACACAAATGAGTTTTACTGCAGATTTGAACAAAAAGGACGCAATCACTAAGCAACTGTTTGCAGACACCAATTGAATAATCAAAGCTGGTTTCATTATACAGATGACATATCATGCTCTGAAAAAAAAAATTATCCCTGGCAAGCCCTGCTTCTGTATCTGAAATATAGAAAACTTTGAAAAAAAATCTTTTTCACACTAGGTTGTGTCTTACGAGTAATTCCTCTGGCTTGCATCTTGTTGGGATGCTTCAGGGTAAAACCACAAACAATGGTGATTATCAACCTTTTAAACAAATTTCATTTTCTTAAATACTTCTGGCAGTTGATACCAAGTAGCCTCCAGCAATGGACTGCTAAAATTACACATTTGTAAGTGTCAAAACTAAAATCTAGAGATGTGTTGGGAGAATATTTTTAATAGAACTGATGTGTTGATACAGACATAAAGCAGTGAGGACTGCAATTAAAATACAGTACTTTAATTTCTTACGTTTTAAACGATGTCTTGCATCCATATTCCATCTAGAGATTTCATAATGATACTGACAATTTAAGAGGTAGCTCTTGAGTAATACAGAGTGGATCCTAAAGAGGTAAAGTTTCTTTTTAAATCAGGAGATCTAGAACTGTTCAGATTTTAAAGAGAGCAAGCCCACTTTCTCATTAATAAAAATGGTCCCTCAAAGTCCTAGGCCCCTCTCTTCAGCAAGCTCCAGGCTTTGCCTTTATTTCTGTGCAGAGACTGCCTTTGGAAACGTGCCCCAGGAGTCCTGAAGACTTTAGCCCCAAAGGTCATACTGTTGAAATTATCTTTATGCTGTGTTTCCCTGGGTAAGACAACTGGGGAACACAAGGGCCAAAAAAAAGAACAGGTCTCGTGATTTTTTTAAAGAAGATCCAAACAACAGGGCTCTGATGTAGTTGAGAATGAGAGAGTATGGTAAATTCAGTAGATAAAGTAGATAATTTTGTCTAAAATTTTAACTAAAAATCATCTGTCGATAAGCAACATTTTCATCTTGATTTATCTATTCCCACAGTTTCCCCTCAAAAAGTCTCCATAATTTAAAGCGGCAAAAGTGGGAATTTTACAGCATTTGCCAAGATTCCCTGAGGATATTAATAAGCTTTAATAGCATGCCCTTGAGGCCCATTCCAAGACATCTTGAAGGAGACCTCTAGAAAAAACAAGAGAAAAACATCTTCTTGATATGATGGTGAAACATTGCATGTTGTCTAAGAGCAGACGTGGACAGGGTAAATGAAGGAAGTCATGTCTAAAAGTAGCATTAGGGCAGTCAAGTGCTGTACAAATTCAGAATGAGTGTGACTCAAGCCATATCTGTCTTATAGTGAACAGTATGCGCTAGCTCTGCACAGGTGGCAGGAAGCAAGGAAACATCACCTTTGGACAAAGGGTGAAATTTCACTGTATTCTCCTAAGAAATTGCATTTCTTAATTTCTGAAGAGCTCTTCTTCAAAGTACAGTCAGTGCACAGGTGTTTGGTTTTGCTTTTGTTTTTTTCCCCCAGCTGATACATAAAGTGACTTCTAGCTTCCACTGCCACAGGATGGGCTGCATATCCCATTTTCCTTGTGATTACACAGTCCTACCCAGACTAATGAAAACCTCAGCCAACCCAGAGACACTGTACCTTCCTCATTTGAAGAAAAACAGGCACTGAAATAGCTGATTTTTAAACATCTGGAAAAAAAATATATATCATCTCAGTGATTATAAAAAGACCTATTGCTTTACAGTGGTTTTCCTTATGGTTATAAAAAGAGCTGTTGTTTTACAGTGGCTTTCCTCACGTAAGCCCCGCAGTATGGTTAAATCCCATATGCTGCTACTCAATTTTTAATAAGTCGTTCGGCAAAATTTCATTTATTTTTTATGAATGCTAAAGTTAAAACTGAATGTGCCTACTAATAGGCATTGGGTGAGAGATTGTATAGTTCCACAAAGAGGTTTATATATTTTTTGCATAGAGCTAAGAGAGATAAAAGGAAAAACATATATGTTTCTCATTGCACTGCTAGAAGTATCGAGTGCTTATCCTAAAGCTGCTTGTATACACTCAGTTAAAGGAGAGAATCAGAAGAAGACCCATTTACTGATCTGCAAGGTATGAGGATTTTAGAAACACATGAAGATCACCCTCAAAGACAGCAGGTACCACCCAGACATGATTGGGCCCTGTCATTATCTCAGGATATTTCACACCAGGAATACACAGGGAGATTGCATCCCAGTTTTAGAACTCATCCTCTGTGATGACAGGCAAATTTGCTGAGGTAAATTTACCTCCCCATCACTTCCAGGAAAAACCTGGTGGGTCAGACCCACGTTCTCCAGTGCTTTAAGTAATCACTAACAGGGTAGGAATAAATTAGATTTAAATTTCAAAACAATTACTCAGAACATCTGCCTAGCAACCCTTATTTCCCAGCTTGAAGGTCTCAGCAAGATTTCTCGATTTTTAGTACATCTTCTTTGGCCATTTTCCTCCAAATAAATGAAGCATCAAATTCTAAGCACAGATACTGTCCGGTATGAGTATTAGACCCTGACACCAATACTTTATTTGGTCATCAATAAAACCATCATAAAGATAATTAGAACTGAGGGAAAAGGTTTCTCTTTTATATACCAAACAATAACAAAAAAAATTGGCATACTTATTTATAAATTGTCTTTGGATGGGTTACTATAAGACAAAACCACAAATTCTTTGGCATAGCTCTCATTGTATAGAGATTTAATCTGTTTGCTGCTGGTGAATATTAGATCCTGATCTGCAACTGTAAACACAACTCCACTGTTCCCTGAGGAGAAAGCATGTGAATTTATATCATCAAGACACAGTATGTTTGCTGTTATTTCAAAATATTTATAAAACGTCCCATGCAGCTTTCCGTTGAATGCAATAAATTGCTTTCATGATCTATTTAGGAATACTGAGAATTTAACTTGCATTGTAATATTTAATATTTAATGCATAAAACTCTCAGAAACAGCTTATAACATTCAACTAAGTCAGATGAGAGAATTCTTAAAATATTAAGAGCTCATTGATATCTTCAGAACATGTGTCAGTTTTAAAGCCACGAGTTGTCTATGCACATTAGGTGTGTGGGAAGGATATTCATGAGCATAAAATAAATTAGTATGTCTGACCTGAAGTTCTAATTACAGTGACACAGTTCTCTCTTTTGTCACTTGACTTCCATGTATTAACATTCTTATGTATTATCATACCTGTGAGATGGTGCTTCATTGTCATTTGTCTGAACATTGATCTATGCCAACATTAGTATGTCCACATTTACCCTATTCATTCCAAAGATTTGGGAACTTAACACCCCACTATCACCAGACTTACTGTGTAGGCCATGCTTCATCCACATATACTCACAGTTTCTGTAGTGGCCTCCTTTATGTCATTTTACTGTCCAAGAAAAACATTCATTGCTCACTTTAGTATCAGATAATATATCAAAACAATAGGTTCATTTACTTTACAGACTGCAGTGTATCTTCACAGTTTGTATGGCAGTAAATTCTAAACCTTTCTGAAGCACAAAAGATCTTAATTCTGGCTCTGAACAACTTAACTCCAGTCTTTGTCTCTTTCCTGTTTGTAAACCCAAGATCTGAACACCAGCCAGACAAATTGCTTCACTGGGGTACAGTTTGATGGTTTGCAAGGACCTGTCTTCACTTGGCCAAATCCACTGCTGGCTACCTGCAGCTCCTGGTGACTGCAGAGGAAATAGGAAAGCAGTAAGAAACCAGATCCCCTGAGAAGGCTTGGCTCTCTGACCTTACAAAGAGCATGGGGTGTCCTCTCCCACTTTACACCAAAGGATTTTATTTCCTCTGCATCACTGGTATCACGAAATGTTGAATATGTTTTTGCTGATTAATTCCAAAAACATTGTAATTTCTCCACTCATGCCTCTCTTCTCTTGTTCTTTGTCTCCTTTCTGTCTAAAATGTAATTTTCAGGGAAAAAAGTATATGAACTAACAAAAATGTGAAGTAACACAAAACCAGCATGTACCGCCCATGAGACCAGGATATATTAGGTGTGTTGAGGCAAAGGAGATGTCCAGGACAGTCTGTCTGCAAGTCCCCCAGCAGAGTAGACATGGCCACAGCTGTTGCTTCTACTTGTGACAAGAATAAGTGCTCATGCCTCAGCTGTGGAGACCTTTCTCCTTTAACCCGCTCCTGATTAAAATAAGGCGAACGAAACCCTTGTAACAGTGTTCCTGATAATGCCTGTCTTATACTATATGGAAAACAATGTTTTTGTGATAAGAGTTTTTAACTAAAACTGATTTTTTACACCATGTTTAATTAGGAAATTGTGGGAGCAACAAAAGTAAGGCAAGATTGGACATATGTATCTGAAAAATCCTTCCTATAAAGAAAAATAAGGCACTTTAGCAGAACGTGAATTCTATTCAAAGGGCATTTTCAATTAACATATGCTTCGCTAAAACCTTTGACCAGCTTTGCAGTCTGTTTTTTTTAGTGACAAAGGTGAAAATTATATTTTTTGTATCCTTTCCCAGCTCACTTCCTGAGCTCCTGGGAGTATTTGCTTGCTTTATTCCTGACAAAACTCCTTTAGGCCATAAAAACAGGGGATTAGTCCCAGGGGATGCCACATACACATTTGAGTGAGTCCCGTGTTTCACAGCTGCATCTGCTGGCCTACCATTTCTGTCATTATTTGCATTTCAAACAGAAGCAGTGGAAGAAATGAGCTACAAAACAAATAGAAATTTTCCAGCGAAAACAAATGCCCTTTTTTAATTTGACTCAGCTGCTGGAGTACTAAAAGATGGAAAACTTGGCAAGATTCCGCAGTCTCTAATGCTGAATACCATTTCAGGTACTTACATGTCAAAAACTGTAATTTAAAAAGGAAACTTCTTCTACAGCTGGTGGTAACCTAGTTTTCAATAGGTAATCACCTATATGATTAAAGCCTGGCTAAAATACCTTAAAATATGATTTTAAAAATAGCATTATAGAAATAAAATTGAGGCTTAGTAAGTCGTCCTCTTTCTTCCCCCCAAGTATCTAATGCTGCTGTACCAAACATTTCATGTATTACAGAAGTCTGCATTTCCTGCCTGGAAGTCCAATTTGCAATTCACTGATTAATACCTATCTCGGCCCTACTGCCATATTCTTCAGGTTGTTTCTCACTTGCATTGAGCCAGAATTTGAGAAAGTGTTTTGGAGGCTAGTGTCAGATATAATGGAGAAAGTGAAGGCAGTTATAAATCCAGATTCTGAAGTCAGAGAGAAGCTGCAAAATCACTATTCCCTGGGGAGCAGGGCAGTGACGGAGCAATTTGAATTGGCATCACTGATCCTATGGCTGTGACATCAAATCTCTTAAGCTGATGGCTGGGACACTAATAGTGAGAGCACTTTGTTTCTTAATAGACTTCTAGGTTCTTCAGTGCACTCTCAGTGAGAATAGTTAGGGATTAGTCCTTCCCTGAACTCTTTCCCTTTTTTAGCTTTTCAGAGTTGAGAAATGTTAGACAACTAATCTTTGCAAAAAGCGGCAGAATGAAGGTAACTATTTTATCTTTTAGTCCCAAATGGAAAAATGTTCAAAGGACAGCCAGATCCTGAAGACATTAATTTCATCTCATCTCTTTATAGATGTCTGGATGCACTTGGAGCTGTAGTGACTCAGCTAGACACAAAATCAAGGTCCTGTTCACAGAGCATTTCTTTAAATCTTGCAGAATAGTCTGTGTGTCACTACTGAATTCCCATCCAGAAGCACTTTGTTTTCTGTCAACTTATTATCTCCCTGACTAATATATTTGATAGTTTTGGTTATAATTTGCTGGTTGCTGGGAATAAAGTTGTCACATAGCAGCACTTCAAATAAGACAATGTCTGTTTACTGTTTGCACTTCTGTTTGTAAAGCTGTTTAATAAATATCTTGCAAATACTTGCATTTTATAACTTGCTGTGCACAAGGATCTTTGTTCCAGTTATGGCTATCATACATGACTTGCAGTAAAAATAACAGAAGTACTACAGAGCCCCTGGTAGAAGTACTACTACTCTTCATGGGCAGGGACACCTTCCACTAGATCATGTTGCTCAGAGCTCCATCAGGCTCAGCCTTGAACACCTCCAAGAATGGGGCATCCACAGCTTCTCTGGGCAACCTGTTTCACCCTCACAGCAAAACACTTCCTCCTAATGTCTAATTTAAATCTTCTCTCTTTTAGTTTGCATCCATTCCCTCTTGTACTGTCACTACATGCTCTTGTAAAAGTTCCTCTCCATCATTCTTGAAGGTTTCCCTCAAGAATAATTGGAAGGCCACAATTAGGTCATCCTAAAGCCTTCTCTTTCCCAGGCTGAATAAACCAAATTATGTCAGCCTTTCCTAGCACAAGAAGTGTGCCATTGCTCCAGTCATTTTGGTGTCCCTCCTCTAGACTCATTCTAGCAGGTCCATGCCTTCCTTGTACTGAGAACATCAGAGCTGGACACAGTACTCCAGGTGAGCTCTCGTGAGGGAAGAGCAGAGGAGCAGAATCACCTCCTTCAATATTGTTCTTCTGCACAGAAATAATCTGACTGTTCATGATACTTTTCATACATCAGCAAATGCTGGAAACAGAAGAAACATCCTAAGTTACAGGCTAAGGGCAGATCCACTGGCCTCCTCTTTTTCTGCTGACTTCAGTGGGAGTTTGACAAGCTCACTAGATTAATTAAAAACAACAGTCTAGAAAATGTGTTTTACAAGATAAAAATAAAGGATTTTTCATACCACCAAAAATATTTTAACTTTCTAATTAGCAATCCCAAGGAAACTTAATGTTGACAGACTTTAAATGAATTAATACACTCACCACTTACCACAATGTGAATTTTCTTGTGACTTCAAAAATAAGTTAATTTTGAGTTGGTTCTTGGTCTAATACTGTCAATTCGGATGTAAATTATTCATCCTCTGTCATATACTTCTATCCTTCATCTGCAAGTTACATGGAAATTACCCTCCTGCCCAAGGCACAGATTCTAGCTAATGTAAATCAGCACAGCAACAGTGGATTCACAATTAGCCTATGTTTAGTATGCACCTAGCAAGAGGCCTAAAAAATCCTACTTAAGAATATCTTCGTAAGTTAACAGCTCCCGTGAACTGACTTTTGCAACATATGTGTACAGCAGAGGTCCCAGTATAAATCTGGTTCAGATGGATTAAGAGCTATAGTAAACATTCAAAGAAGAAAACAGAATGTTTAAAACCTATTTAAATTAAAGGCTTTGGTTTTAAGGCCCAAGCATCTGCATATATATATATATGTGTCCCATTTTACAATCTCATTCAAGCTCTTCTCAACAAAATCAGACTAAGGAGACAAACCAGAAGACAAAGGGAAAGTAAAAACATTAAATACAAGCAGGTATTTAAATATTTGAAAGATAGGAACCAGCCAAATCACCCATTGAATGAGTCATCTGAGCGAGAAGTTCAGAAGTAGCCATGTAGTAGTGGAGCTTTTGTGATAATAAAGTTACAAAAATTTCAGAATACAATCTCTTGATTTCATATCTATTCATTCCATATATTAGCTTTTTATTGTGCCTCAGGTTAACAATAAAAATGTATTTTTAGGCAATATGTTTGTGAAGATGCTTATTATTTTAAATTATTACCTTTAAACACTCACAGGTGTTTCTTTCTCTATGAATATGTGCAAATCAGCACCCAGATTGACACCCTTCTTTGGTCCATGAATAACACCTTCTAGTTTGTTTTCTTCTGCTGTGGAAGACAATTCCTATCATATTAGATACTTATCCAGTGACAACTTAAGGACAAGTGAAAGATGAAAAGTTATTTCACTTCCCTCTCTTACCTCCTAGCATGTCTGATTTTATTCGTGCCTGTCTTTTGTGATTTTCTTTTGTACCACACATAGTTTATCAACTGACACAAAAATAAATGCATAACAAATATCCTACAAGACCAGACAAAGGGATTTACTAAATATAAAGAAACTGCCTGGTCAGACTTCCACCCTCATCCCTAAGGGTAAACACTGCTGTTTCTGACATCTCTCAAGTTCTTGTAGCACTGTCTCAAGCACTACTAGCAACTATTAATTAGTCTAGTTCTCAGATGCCTTGAGGGTCGATACAGAAAAAAAATCCAACAATTTTTACACAGATAATCTCAAAATCAACTTGTACAAGTGGAGTGCTGCAATGGAAAGCTATAACTCTTCAGTGTGGATAGCCATTGGAGGAGAGGCTTTGGGGTAGCCCCACATTAGGGAGTGTTTTGATTATCTAGAGCTTAATCATAGTCACAATAGGGTAATAATGAGGGAGAAGGCCAACAGAGCACATACTCTGAGGAAAGTCTATCACAGGGTACTCAATCATGATGAAGAGGCGGAAGAAAGCAGCCAGGAGAAGTATCACTATCACTGGCTTTTCTTCTTGCGGGGAACTTCAAATTATTTAGGTCTGCTGGAAATGGAACACTGCAGAGAGGAAAGAGCCCAGGAGGTTCCTGTAGTATATGGAAGATATTTTCCTGGCACAGCTGGTGAAGGGAGCCAACCACAGAATGTGCCCCACTGGACCTGTTTCTTGTGAATGGATACGGACTGGTGGGTGATGTGATTGTTGGAGGCTGGTGAGTGACGTGATTGTTGGAGGCCATGTTGAGCGCAGCAACTATGGAATGAGTTTTCGATTCTGAGAATTAAGGAGGGGCATCAGAATTGGTATGGTACCTTGGACTAACAGAGGGCAGACTTCGGACTGTTTAGTGCACTGATTGACAGAGTCCCTTGGGAGACAGTACTGAAGGTCAAAGGAATTCAGGAAGGCTGGACATTCTTCATGCAGGAAGTCCTAAAACAAAGGAGCAGGCAGTCCCCATGTGCCAAAAGACAAGATAGTGGGGAAAAGAATATCCTGACTGAACACAGCTTTTGCTGCAACTCAGGAAAAGAGTTTATGGTTTTTGGAAGAAGCGACAGGCAACTCAGAAGGACTGCAAGGATGTCATGAGGTTACGCTGGAAGAAAATTAGGAGGGCAAAGCCCAGCTAGAACTTAATCTGGCTACTGATCTCATGGAGAAACTGGCTGCTCATGGCTTAGATGGGCACACTGTTTACTTGGTAAAAGACTGGCTGGATGGCCAGGCCGAAACAGCGGTGGTGACTAGAGTTACATCCAACTGGTGGCTAGTTGGCAGTGGTATACCCCAGGGTTCAGTGTTGGGGCCAAGGGCTAGTTCTGGTTTGTATCTTTATCATTGACCTGGACAAGGACAAATGTATCCTCAGTAAATTTGTGGGTAACATCAGGTTGGGTGACAGTGTCAATCTGCTGGAGGGTAGGAAGGCTCTACAAAGGGATCTGGACAGGCTGGATTGATGGGCTTAGGCAAACAGTGTGAGGTTCAACGAGACCAATTGCCAGATCCTGTTCTCGGGTAACAAAAAACCCTGGCAGCATTATAGGCTGAGAAAGAGTGACTGAGAAGCTGCCTGGTGGAAAAGCACCTAGGGTACTGGTTAAACAGCAGCTGAACATGAGCCAGCAGTGTGCCCAGGTAGCCAAGTGTTATAGTTTTAAATTCTGTTTGGAATTATTTTTTCCCTCGTCTCAACTTCTCTGGGTTCAGGTGCTGCGTGTGTTCCCCGCCCTTCCACCTTTCTTCCTCTGCTCTCTGGGGGACTGGCTCCAGGGGGCTGGAGGTTCCAGTGATTCTGGCTCCTTGCTCATGGAATCACCGCAGTTTCCCCCCACAGCCCACTCCCTGCACAGGGAGCAGGGCCCGCAAGCTGCTGCACCATTCCACCCCAGGTGGCACCCAGTCACATTGGCAGCTGCTGCCACTGGTGCCGTGACTGCCATGCATGGCTAGGCCAATCTCAGATGGGGAGGGATAAGAGGGAAGGCATTGTGGGAAGATGGAAAATAAAAAGCCTGCAGTGGAGAGATGGCTCACCCTCTGTACTGGCTGGCTTGGGGCTTTGGCTGCTGATGCCTTGCAATGGCATCAGCATTCGGTGCATTCCATTTCACCTCTGCATATCGCCCGAGCCTAGCTTTTCTTACTACGCAGCTCTGTGTTGGGCTTTGCCATGTGGTTGCCACCTCTGTTCTCTGCCATGGCTTGCTATGTACCCTGGACCAGTGTGTGCCACCACTGATGTCTGTGCATCGCCCCTGCCATCACAACCAGAGCCTGCCTCAGACCCTCAGATAGATGCTGTCCAGGACGAAGCTTCTTTTTTTAATCCACCCTGCACTTTGGAGGATGATGAGACAGCCCCTTTCCCCCTGCATTGCCTGGAGAAGAGCCTTGGACTGCTCCCAACATTGTCACAGACACCATTATTGTGGCCACAGGACTCCTCACTGGGTCACAGCTCCCCCTTTGTCTCCCAAGGAGATGCTGGTGCTTTTTGCTGGCCAGAGTCATAACTGCCTGGAATGGGAGAGTGTTCTGTGTTTTATCATTTATATACACACACACATATTATATATATATATTAATAATATACATATATATTTAATAAAAGAGCTATTGTTCCTCTCTATATATTTTTTCTATATAATTTCTATATTTTCAAATTTAATTTGCAAAATTGTCTTAACACCAAGACACCAAGGCAAACAACAGAATCCTGGCTTGTGTCTGGAATAGTGTGGCCAGCAGGACCAGGGCAGTGATTGTTCCCCTGTACTCAGCACTGGTGAGGCCACACCTCGAGTCTCATGTTCAGTTCTGAGCTGCTCAGTACAAGAAAGACATTGAGGTGCTGGAGTGAGCCCAGAGAAGGGCAACAAAACTGCTGAAAGGTTTGGAGCACAAATCTGATGAGAAGCAGCTGAGTTTCCTGAACTGTTATCTCATGTTCACTGTGTACCATATTGCTGCATGAGTCTTCTAACTAATTCTGGCTACCTTCTATAAGAATACATTAAATAGTTTAAGTAAGATTTGCACATAGATCTATCATGAGCTGCCATCTCTACTGTCTTTTTGGAGCAGGAAAATCTATAAGACAACATCTGGATTCATGGCAATATATGTGAAGTGATCTAGCAAAGGAAATCAAAGAAATGAGATACAACTAAAATGTAATTTCCTGTCAGAAAACCTGTTTTCATGTATTTCTTCCTGGGATCTGATAATATTTCTGCTCAGAATTCATCTGACAGTATAAGACCATTTGTAGTATACCTGTCAAAGCTAGGTTGTATCAAGACATTTTCATGGCTTTTTTCATAAGCTATTTGTTTTGTTTTATAATTTAACTATAATATTTTTTCCCTTAAAAAAACATGGGAAGCTAAAAGCCTACTGTACCATTTTGAAATGAGTAACATTTTGAAAGTTCACAAAAACACATTTCTAGTGCTTAAATTTTGTTTCTTCTATAAATACGCAAAAATACAAAGTCCCATTTAAAATTGCCTCTCTCAGCTTAAAAGTTTCCTGTGAATCATTTAGGTCTGGACTTTATAGCAATCCAGTGGTGTTTTCTTTTATGAAAATTATGTATTTCCTATGCTGATAGGCTTAGAGTCTAATTAGATAAGAAACCCACAAGTGAAATAACACAAGCAACATATGAGCAAGTCCAAGGAAGAGTGAGAAAGGAAACAGAGGGAGGACTCCAGTCGGGGGATCCTACTCCTCAGAAAGGGAACTGGCTTAACAGCTGCCAGGGGGATTATCCAACAGTCTGGGAGCACCAAGCGTTTCCAAGATGTCGAACACACATGTAGTGGTTCAACCCGGGCTGAGTGCCAGGGGCCCACTACAGCCACTCTCTCACTCCCCCTTGCCCAGCTATAGAGGAGCGAGAATATAACGAGAGGTTTCGTTATTCATGATAAGGACTACAGCAAATTCTTTCTTAATCACCGTCACAGGCAAAACAAGACTCCATGTGGGAATAATAGTCAGGCTTATTACTAACAAGATCAGAGCTAAGAGTGAGAGACTAAAAGACACCTTTTACCCCCCACCCCCTCCTTCTTACATCCAACCTATTCTCCCGCAGCGGCCAAGGGAAAAAGGCGAGGTGGGGGGGAGGTGTTGCTGTGGTCAGCTGCTGTTCTCAGCCGCTGCTTGGGGAGAAGAGTCCTTCCAGCCACATTCCATGGGGTCCATCCCTCACAGGATACAGTTCCTCTCACAAACTGCTCCGGCGAGAGTCCATCCCATGGGCAGCAGCCCTTCACCCACAGCTGCCACATGGCTCACATTCCACAGGGTGCAGTCCCTCAGGCACAGGCTGCTCCAGCGTGGGCCCCATGAGCCACGCGTCCTAACAGGAGAATCCTACTCCAAGTGGGCTCCTCTCCCCACAGGCTACAGTCCCCTGCCAGGACCCAGCTCCACCTTGGGTCTCCCACGGGCTGCAGCCTTCCCCAGCATCCACCTGCTCCGGCGTGGCTCCTCCACGGGCTGCAGGTGGATCTCTGCACTCCTGTGGTCCTCCATGGGCTGCAGGGGCACAGCTGCTTCACCATGGTCTTCCCCATGGGCTGCAGCTGGATCTCAGCTCCGGCGCCAGGAGCATCTCCTCCCCCTCCTTCTGCACTGACCTTGGTGTCTGCGTTGTTGCTCACAGGCTCTCACCCTGCTCCTCTCCAGCAGCCATCTTTGTCTCCTCTACCAAACTTTTTTGTTTTCTTCCTTCTTAACTATGTTATCACAGAGGCGTTCTGTCAACTACTGATTGGCCCGGCCTTGGTCAGCAGCGGGCCCAGCCTGGGCATGGGGAAACTTCCAGCAGCTTCTTGAAGAAGCCTCTCCCTCAGCCCCCGCCACTGCCACCAAAACCTGGCCACAGAGAAACCAATACAACACACCATGGGGGTCTCTTGGGGTATCTGACTTTTGCATCCAGAACAAGGGCATATCTAGATGTTCCATGGAGGAAGTCAACTTCTGTGTATGCCTTCATTTCTATTATTGCACACTATGCTGCGGTCCACATAACTGTAAGGGCCATATAACCAATGTGACATCAGCACAATTATCAGTGGATATAACTGGTTGTAGCAGCACTGACTAGTAATATTTGATAACATATGGACTACGCTGAGTTCCTCTTATATTAATGATGACTTTTTCAGCCTTCTTTCTACAGAAATTCAGAGTGGAAATCTGTTTAAATAATGCAGAAAGGAAAGGCTTGACTTCCCATCTCTTATGTTTCATTTCAGAGGAAGAAAAACAAAATTTAATACTAAAATAATTTTTCAAAGGGTCTTGTGTCAACTTTGGCCTCTACAATCTTTATGCAAATTATGCATACACATATAAACTGCTAATCACTTATGCAGAATAAGCACTCCTGTGGTCTTTCACTTGGGGCTGATTCTGTATATTAGCATTTTATTACTTTGTTATCAAATGCAGATTTCTTTGTAATTAAACCAACTATTTGAAGTTCTGGAGTATGTGACCATGTTAAAATTTGCTGCAATTTATCCCAAATTATCAGGTATGTACAATAGAAGGGAGCAGTTAGCAAATGGTGAGATAAAAAAACCCCAAAACTATAAAGAAACACAATAATGATGAATCTCTACTCTCAATTATTTTTATGCTGATGACTGATTTGAGTAGGTCATCTGACCAGTGAAGAGCTACTCATCTGGTAAAATTTTAAAGGTTTAAGCTTTCTAAGAATTTTCCTTTAGTACTGATTAACCTGAACATGATGTTTGAAGAGCACATGTAACACCAAGTATATACTGCATTCATTTTTTTTCCATGGGAACACAAAAAAACAATTTCTAGGTCTGAATATCAGCATAGGCTATTAATAAGTACTGCTTCCAGGGAAAAAAAACATTACTTTGGAAATAGCAAGATTTCCCTTTGGGTGATAGAGGGAAATAATGGACATTTAAAGGTCTAGATTAAGGTTTTTTTACTACCTTTTTCTAAAAAAAACTCAGTAAAATTAAGGCAATACTAGATACACACCAGATGCATTTTGATATAACCAACAAAACAGGTGCAGAAGAAACAAATCCACACCTTTTTCAAAACATTCAGCATGATTCTGCAGCAATCTTCTTGCAGCCTTCTGGATGATTTTTAATCAGAAAATAGAGAAAAGGAGTGGGCAAACTGGGCTCTCATTTTAATGTCTACGTCTACTCTGGCTTCTGTGTTCTGTACTTATCATTGACATAGCACGAAAGCAGCTGGTAGCTGCAAAAACTGATGGGATCTCTGGCCAGCTCCATCTTAGGTGATTGGCCATTCTCATTCATCTCATTCTCATTCAACACTTGAGCCTGTCAGAAGATAAACAAGCAAGTATCACAAGAGATCTGAGCAGACCACAGTCCCAGACTCATGAACTGGTGACTGGGAGTGTTTTGCTGGAAAGAACACACTAAAGGGGAGAAAAATGAAAAGAGAGGGTGCAGGGAAGGAAAAATATACCTCTCTCTCTTCAGGGCTTCTTCTAGCAGGAGCCACAAAAAAAAATAATCTTGATGGTGTTTTGATATAAAAATATCGAAAAACTCGACCTAAGTAAATCTAAAGGAATTGAAAGACGTTTTTTCGTCCCATGTAGAATGGAACAACAGTACATTTCTGCCATTTTATTCTTTTATAGCCATGGGGGACACCCAGAGATTGCACGGAAGGTGAGTGAAAGCCATCCAGTCTGTCTGTTTTTCACTGATCTTCCCCCTTGATATATTCCTCAGTCACTATCGTTCCTCCCCTGAGAACTGCTACCACATTACTCCTCTGCCTTAGACTGGGACAGTATCTGCAGCCTCTGAGAAGCTGTATTAGTACTGATCTATTCATCATCTGGCAGACAATGCTGTCACAGGCAATGCCATTAGCAATATCTACCTTAATGACAAAGTACATCTTTTACATGTATGGTTTCCAAACACACAGACCTAAGTATTATGCTGGCTCTCTTTTTCTGACAATGGAAACCACTGACCTAGTGCAAGTTATGGCTATTGTCTATTTCCTTCAAGCAGCTGGATTGACATGAAGCTTTGCCTTAAAAACCACCCTGTATGCTTGGGTGATAAACACACTGCTTTGGATGAACTAAAAGAACTAGTAACAATGTTCAGCTTTTCATATAACAAAAAAAATTAAATTGATCTTTGAAATCTAATGCTTCATTTTAAAAGATTAATGTTTCAAATTTAGGCTAAGAACGCTGGGAAAGGACCGTTGCAGATTATTGGAGCTCTGCACTTGACATTATTATTGTGTTTAAATGAGAAAACGAATTCAGTCAAAATTAAATGAGCAATTTTCAGCAAAAGCCTCTGGGTGTTATTAAGAGTCACAGTACAAAGTGTCATGCTACTGAAACAGACTGACTGAACTCATTTTCACTTTAAATACAGAGTCACAGGTTAAATACTCCAGTAGCAGCATCTATCCTTGTATACTTTGGCAGGCAAAATAACCCTGATTAAATTAATTAGTGTCTTCAACTACTATTGTGCTCATTAGCAACCCTCAAACATTATATATTCTGAAGATATATCTGTAAGGGCAGCGATTGTAGGCATTGGTTCATTAGCAAGTATGATCAACATGGGTTATCAAAAACATTTTTCATGCATAACAAATAGAGCAAATTACTAAAACAATAAAATAAATATCTAAGATCTACAGCAGGTCAATCTTCATGATATGATACAGTATTTCATTAACATAATTAGAAGCAGATTTATAATAACATAATTTTCCACCTTCTTTTCTCTAAAGGAGACCAGGGATACTCTGCTGCTTCAGAAAGTTTGTGCTCTGGCTGGCAAAATGTGAAATTAGACTGTGCAATGAAGAAAATGTTATTTTAGATGTGGTAGACTGCCATTAGAAATCTTGCTGATTGCACACAAGCTGCGTAATTACACAAACTTGTGAACTGTACTTCATTATAATGACAAACTGTTGGCACTGCTAAGACATTAACCCTCACAATACTAAATGAACACAAGTACACTTTTAGAATCACAATTTGAAAAAAACACAATCAATGCTTAAGGAACACAATACCAACACAGTTGCATTTTTTCCCCACAAAGATTAAAACAATTCAGCATTTAAGTTATTTTCTCCTTTTTGTGAATAGAAATCCTGTAACTTTTAATATTTCTCTTGACAAAGAAATATAAAGACTACCATTGGATTTCCACTGGAAGCTTCTGCTGTCTTGTATGATAGGCAGAGTTGCAGTACCTTTCTCCATATGAACTGTGACAATTTTCTAAGAAGTTATACTAATGGGATAACTCTTTGTAGATGTTGATGAACTAACCTATGACTGATGACAGTTTCAAGTTGTACAAGTGCACAAGTAGTCTTTCCTACAAAAAAAGATACTTACCAAAGGAGAAGGGAAAAATAATAAACAATGGAAGGATTGACTCTGCTTCACTGGGATCAAGAGTAAAATTCTCTGATAGATTTCCAAAAGGAACAATTTCATATGTAAGGTCTGCTACAAATTCAGTTTATATTTGAAGACTCCAGCAAAGAAAAGAGAGGCATTTATGCTGAACTAGTCGACTCAGCTGTATTTGCCAGTTAAAAATACTTTTGAACTTTGTAATTGTGGTCTTTACTGTATTTTTTGGAGATGGCTACGCATCAAGTTATATTAATGTGTAGTTCATTAAGACATATTAACCTGGAAAATGCATATATTAAAATAGAAATATTTATAATATACAGTATTATAAACATACATTAAATAAAGCCATACATAAATGCTCTAAACATAAACTTTTCTCCTTGACTTTTTCTGCTAAAAAGTTTTGACCTACGCTTTCTGTTTCAAGATCTTTGTGAACACTCACCACTGAGCAGATTCTGCAAATTACTCCAACACACTCCCTAAATGGAAAACTGCTTCCCTTGCAGAGAACTTTAAAATTAATTTGAAGAGAAAAATCACAAAATCAACAATCAGCTGATCATGCAAGCTCTCCTTATGTGACATTTACTGTTTTTTTAGCCTCTGTAAGCCTGGCCAGTCAATTAAGTGTCTAGAAGATAAGACCATTTTACACTTGCCTTTCACATCAAATTTGGATAACCAGGATAAATTTAATGGAATTAAGCTACTGACAGTTCTTCCCAGCATAGTGGTTTATATTACTCTACATCTACATGTTTCCATTTGGGCTCAACAAATTTTAGCCAATGCCTGGATGGATTTTACATCCTCCCTTAGGCTCTACACTGCTGCAAGGAATGGACAGAGGTCCCAGAACTCAACTCCCTCTATCAAACTTAAGTATCAGATGAGAATAGCAAGGCATAGGAATGCAGATGAAACTGCATTGTCTGTCAGTGTTGATCCTTTTTAATATTCCACTTCATGCCAGAGAGGATTTAATTGTTCCTTAAATGGCTCTGAGGTCTCTGAATGAACAAAATCTGTCTAGCAGAGCAGACATTTATTTGAAAAAAATCTCTGTAATAAATATTGATCTATCATAGCCACAGATCATTCTGGAGTCACAGCAATCTTTCCTTGCCTAATTAAACTGTGATAATATGAAAATGCAGTCCAACGCCACAAGGCACAATAGATCTGAGGGACTGTGGAAATGCCTGGAATTCATGAGCTCTGGGAGGAGAGACAGAAAGGCCCCAGAACTGTACCTGCATGTTAATGAACTCCACCAGACCATAATGCATGCAGAAACAGTTTAAATTCCCTTCCACATTTTCAGCCTAACATTCTTCTAATTGACCCTCAGCCATGAGATAAGCAGCCATACTTATGGGAGGATGGCACAACAGAGGTGACAAAAGCCAAAAGACTACTCCTTGCTTCTTCTCTTCCCCCAAGATTTGAAGGTTGTGTCAGTCACTAACCAAATTCAGAGTCATAATCAAAATGTCATTTAATTCATCTCCCCATGGCATTTTAACTTTTAGCCTGTAAACATTCCCAGATTTAGGACTGGCAAAAATGTTTTAGCAATCACAAAACATACATTTCCACAGCCACGTGGCAGCACTTAAAAGCATTTCACTCCCACTTGACATGGAGCTTTGTTAGAGATGGCAGGCAATATTTCACCAGCTTGTCTTATGCTTTGTACAGACACACAGGTTCCCACAGAGGTTTAAGTCTAATGAAGTCAGACGATTTATTGCCAACTCCAGCACCGTACAGAATCGCAAGGTTTTATTTCAAGCGGTGCCACGGCAACCCAACAGTGTTGCATGTGAAAACCTGTTACAAACCATAGCTGCCCACAGCTACTTCCCTCAAACTGTCTATACATGGGATCAACAAATTGCAATTCTTCAACAGCACTACAATGCTGCCCTAATGTGTAACAGGGCAGATCCGGAAAGACCCGCCTGTTTTCAGTAAAATACCCCATATTTTAAAGTTATTCAAAACAGAATTTGTCAAAGTGTTTTGGTATTCACAATGTAAGGTAAACCGCTGGCTGTGGTTTTGGGTGTTTTGTGGGTTTGGTTTTTTTGTTTGTTTGTTTGTTTGTTTGGTGGTAGTTTGGGGGTTTTTTTGGCAGGTTTTCTTTGTTGTTGTTTGGGTTGGGGTTTTTTTTAAGTAAGTGGTAACAGGCAGCTGCTTCCAATGAGCATCCAGAGCCCTGGCACTCCCCCACAATTAAATCAACTGAAAAGTATTTGATTACCTATTTACCAGTATTTGCATATATAAAAAGATTTTGCCCATGAAGATGTATGCAGGTGTTCAGTTTCATGGAAAGGTCCTCACATTTGTTGTGGGTTTTTTATTACAGCTCAGAAATCTGAAGGAGTTACAAAATTTTACAAAGGGCTAATCTCAGCTTTTCATCTTTACTGTTATTTTCAAATCAATTTCAGTGATCCCTGTAGTGCCTACTTTTTAACATCTGGCTAGTAGCTTACTTGAAGAGAGCTGGTGGCCTCATTTTGAATTTTAATGAAGACCACACTGCATAATTCACTGATGTCAGATTCCCTACTGGCACACTTGGCAGAGCAGTCCTCAATAAGAAGCTGAAGCAAGACAAAAAGAACTAAATGCCATTACATTACTGCAGCTCAGTAATCCAGACCATGGGCTGTCCTCAGCATCTGACCGTGTCTGCCACAGTGAGTCTCTACACAGTTGAGGGGCAAAGTTAAGAAGTAAAATTCAGGTTGCTTGATTTACATCGTATGTTCTACAGTCACTTAGAAGGACATGGTGAGGGTTTTTTTCCATCTCTAGAAAAGCCAAAATGCCATTCTAGGATTTAACTTGGATGAACAAGATAACAAGTATTTTTAAATAGACAATACTGAATTGCTTTGTCAAATTACAAACTACTGGTCTCCTATATTCCTAACAGCCATAACACTCACTGAGATAGGAGGAAAAAAATGATATACTAAACTTGACAAGTGAGTCAGCACTCCTTGCTTAGGTCTCAGGTCTTTTATTCCATGCTGTGCTCTAAACTCAGGATGGGAGAAATGCACTATATATTGCAGCTTCTAAACAGGGGAAGCTCAGATCTATTACAGACACCCTGAAAATACAGAGAATGCCTGATCTGTAAGGCTGATTTTCTTATCTCTCTATATATGGATGTGTTAATTTACGCACAAATACAGCTGTATGGTTAGTGATCTTGTTTTTCCTCCCTACTGGCTCTGCAGAGTTAACATATTGCTAATCATTTTCATTAAATGATCGCTACCTGTGGTCTTCAAACTAAGAGAACTCTTGCCCTGCATGAACTATACTCTGCTTTTCCTCCACTGGCAGTGGGAGATCTTGGGAGATCTGAAGTTTGCTGAGCTCATTTCACACTGAGGCATTTTTCTTTCACAGTCAACTGAGCTGAAGTCTCTGAAATTTAAACTCCAAGCAAGATCTCAGAGCAAAACAGAAACATGTGTCCCACATTAAGAAGTAAGATCTATAAACATTACAGAAGTATCTATCCTGACTTTAGTATGCGGTCATTTGCTGCACAGCAGTGACCACGGGTACTGCAAATGCCATCTACTGGCAAAGAAAGCATGAGGGAGCATAATTCCATGGCAGGCAATTTCCAAAAAGGGGAAAGGGTAAGAAACATGATGCGTTTTGTGGTTTTTTTCTTAATTGTTCATTTGAAGTTCTGCAATAAGGTAGCTTTTCCTGCATGCTGTGATGCTGAATTTTATGTAGAAACTTTGGTGGGAATGGTTTTTGAACAGGAAGAATATTATTACACCGTAATTTTGTACTGAAAAAGGCTAATATTTGAAAACAATAACAATTTCAAAAGCATCAGGAATGATGAAAAAATAAGAATAGAGCTGCAAGACTAAGATTGCTTGTACTTTCCTATTCTTCTGGAGGGGAAGCTTTATGAGGCACAGCTGAGTCACTTGGTTTGTTCAGCCTGGAGAAGAGGAGAGTGAGAGGAGACCTCACTGTAGTTACAATTTCCTCACAAGGGGAAGTGGAGGCACTGATCTGCCCCTTCACTCTCATGATCAGTGACAAGACTTAAAGAAACAGCATGAAGTTGAGTTGGGGAAGGTTTAGGCTGGGTATCAGGAAAAGATTTTTCACCAAGAGGGTGGTTGGGCACTGGAACAAGCTCTCCAGGGCAGTGGTCATAGCACCAAGCCTGACAGAGTTCAAGAAGCATTTGGATTATACTCTAGGCACATGGTGTGTTTCTTTGGGTGTTCTGTGCAGGGCCAGGAGATGGACTTGATGATCCTGATGAGTCACTACCAATTCGGCTTATTCTGTGATTCTTGTATTTCATAGGATCTCAAAAATTACTATCAGGATTTTTAGAAATATTTAGTGAGAATACCTCTGAGATGAAAAATTTTTTAAAAAATCAAATTCTGCAGTGAATCTGTTTGTAATGATGCAGATAGAGCAACTGTGATTTCAGGCTTTATGTGGCCATTTGTCATTTTAATACAAACAGTGGACAGTATCTGTCCTATTAACTCCACTTACAAAACAGTGACTATTGTCATGGTACTACAGCAAGGCAGATCCACAGAAGCTACATCTCTGTTGGTTTCAGAATTGTCTCTTTGGTTTGAAAACATTCCTCCCCTCCCTCATCACAATGATTACTGATGAAATGTTTTACTGTGTCCAGTCCACAGCCAACAAACAACCTAGACTATCTAAGAAAAAAGAATCGGTCTAATATTGCCCTAGTATTTTCTGAAAGTGTCACATCTTTGCAAGTGAGTCACAAACATGGGATAGTCCAGGAGTAACATTTGATGGGGCTCAGCAAAGACCTTGGTCTAAATATAATTTGATTATTGCTTAGGTTAAGTTAACAATCACTGACAAAGTGATGTTAATCTGCTCAAAATTAAGACCAAAAAAAAAAACAAACCTGAACGTGACAGAAGTTGCCTCCAACATATTGATAGCAGACATGAAAGAAAAAAACTATAAAACATTTGTGGGCAGAGTCATCCTTGACCACAGCTTTTCCTAAATTCATCTCTTAAAAAGTAAACATTTATTTGTTGCCAGCTGTGGTATGGCTCCAAGAAAGGTAGCAAGCCTGGAAGGGCCAATACTGACAAGATACCATTCACATTTTACCTCTAAGTTACTGTGACTTACTGTGACACATAGGAAGACTCCAGAACAACATAGGTAAAGGAAGAAAAGCATCATCTAGGATGAACACAAGCTGAAGTCTTGAAAATGTCTGCTAGTTTGAAAACTCAGCATTTCAGGAAAGCAGAAGGGAACATGATACAATGTTTAAAATAAGCTCAAGAAATAGAAAAAAATCAGGAAAATGGGAGAAATAATTTTGAATGTTAGTGTCACAGAAAAAAAAAGCAGGGATACCAAACACGGCAGTATAGAGCTGTGGTAAAGCTAAATACTGATATGGTTAAGACCCTCCTGATGGTCTTCTGAGACACCCATCATTGACAAGATCATTCTGATCTGGGAGGCTGAAGTCTGGGGCTGCACTGTACAGGGTAAGAGGTACCAGCCCATCTGCAGTTGTCAGGGTAGGTCTACAAAGGGCTGCCTTGCGCCACCACTCTTTCACCTCCTACAGTGAAGGAAAGCTTTTAGGGTGGCCTCTTCTTTTAACACTGTCCCTGGTTTTTTTTGAGACCACAAGTCAAAACAAGAAGGGAAAAAGCATTAACTCTGCCAAGACTGGAATACTGCCCTGTGCTGGTTATATCACACTATTAGTCTCCTGGAGAGCAGCAGACACTGTGTTAAAAACTCATTTGATCATCAGAACATTCTAGGAATGCCTAAAAGCTGCAGGAGGAGACAGGCAAATTCATAGGTGCCCAGCTGCCACCAATACCAGCAAGGCAACAGACTCCAATTAGGAATGGACTGAAAGTGGGAGGGTCATCAACTCTGCCAATATGGAGCATGCTGCGTAAAACTCAAAAAAGTAGAGTAAAATAAAGTAAATCTGTACATTTTTTCCAGATTCTCTGTAAGAAAATGATTATTCCTTGGCCTAGAATTTGCTTTCAGTTTAAAGCAATTTAATTCCAAAGGAAGTGCACAGGCCACAAAACAGTCCAGAAGTCAAAACAATACCTTTTTAGGTAAGTATAGCTCTAACATACGATTGTATTATACTGTTCAACTGACAGAATACTAAGTCTATACTGTTTAAGGAAATACGAATGCTTTAAATCATCTCTTCCCCGCGATTACTACCTATAAATGGCTGTGGATAGCCCACAACCGACACCAATCAGCACAGCTCAGTAACTGAGTTTCCCTCATGTAACAGCTCCTAAAAAATTAATACTAACAGATCCTCCTATTCAACACAAGATTTCTCTCCACATGATAATCCCCTACTTGACACACAACGACATTATCCCACTAAAGCTGAAAACAAAATGTGATTCTCATTATAATTACGGGCTTTAACAGGTACAGAGGGTTGTTAGGTGCAGAGCAATTATTCACACTAGGGACACTTCAGGAATATAATTGGTGCAGCCAAACTATTTATTTAGTTGAGATGGTGCTATGATCAAAGAAGCCAATCCCTACTTTTTAAAAACTTGCTTAAATTATACACCATCTGGATTTCTTTTTAGTGACTGAAATGTCTTTCATGTGTTATGTTGAAAAGTGACATGTTTTTTCATCTAATTCAGCAATTCACACTGTAGAATATAATATAAAACAAATTAAATAACATTTCAAATTGAGTTTTTTGCATATAGAGTGGATTGAAATGTGAAATGAATGAAATTATTAAAAAAATAGATGTGAAGACCAAAACTTTTCAATTTGCTTGGAAATGTTAAAAACCTAATTAGTATTGAAAAATATTACATCTTCCACATCTAATGAATTTTTAGAATTCGAGCTTTGCAGCTAATAATGATAGGTTTGAAAAAATTAACACCACTAAACAAATTATTATGAGTAATGCCATTATATTATTAGTTTGCAACAAGCATTAAGTCTTGTCCTGAGATACATCAAAAGCTTGTCTCTTTTAGCTATTTAAAGTACCGGTCACAGAGAAAATATTATCTCATTACTTTTTTTTTTTTTTTAAATCTTCCCAAGTGCCAGAAAAACTTCAGACACACCCCAGGATAAGAAAGCATGCTGGATGGTCACAATACCCATGATAGCAAGTGCAATGGATATTCCAAGATCAGAAGCAAGACCCTTCTAGCTGGACTCTCTTAGGGCTCTGTCAAATTTCATCCCATTTATTTCCCAGAGATTCACCAATGGTGCCAGCCAAAAAAACATGACACGAAAATAAAAAAAAAAAAAAGGATGAAAGCAAGGCTTCCCTTCTCCCTGTTTTAACATTTTTCTAGTCTGTCTTGTCTGTCCCTGTGTCCAGAACAGTTCTCATTAAGATAATTTCCTCACACTTACAGTGATCTAAGAAACTGCAGTCCTTTCCTGATGGTCTTTTGAAAGGCCTTATCAAAGACTGCAGTACTGCTCTGGTTATTGGATATAGATATGAATTACAAGAAACAATCCTTCTAGGAAAGTTTAGTGTTTCTGACTGGGATGAACTTTATTCACAGCAAGCAGTGTTTTGGATTTGAGTCTAGAACAGTGTTGTTATCATATCAATGTTATGGCTACAGCTGAGGAGTGCCCACACAGCATCAAGCCTTTCTTTTGCACCACTCTACTCAACAGTAAATGAGCCAAGGGTGGAAAAGAATTTGAGAGAAGGCACGACTGGGACAGCTAAATAAGTTGGCCAAAGGGATGTTCCATACCATGTAATATCATGCTCTGCAACAAAAGGTGGAGTAGAGGAAGATGAGGTTTTTTAGTTACCATGATGGTGGCTATTCAGAGACTGGATGAACATTAGTCTGCCTGTGTGAGGTGCTGAAAGATTTCCTTCACTGTGCTTTTTGTTTTGTTTTTGGCTTTGGCTGTTTTGGGTTTTTTTCTTTTATCTTTTTTTCCTTCACCTATTAAATCACCTTCATATGGACTCATGAGTTTTCTTACTTTTCCTCTTTCCAGTCTCTCAGGGGTGGGGGGGATACTCAATCCACCATGAAGAGCTTTCAATACCTGACAAAGCTTATTTGTGACTCAGGACATGGGAACCAAAGCTGGGATCAGTCTTTTCTTCAAAAGAGTTACAGAACTGCCATAAAACTCAAACAGCTTCCAAAAGCTGCCTTTGGCAATGAGGAGTTGACTTCCAGGTGAATGTCTCCACACCTCATAAGAATCACCAAAGAGGTTTTTTATCACTTGTTTTAAATAAAACCTCAAGCGTTCTAGAGTTCAGATGGGTACAACATCCCACATACAACTGTGCAGGAGACAGAGGTGTAAGTCACAGGTCAGTAACTTATCATTATAGACAAGTTTTCAAGTACTAAAATACATAAAATTGCAACTAAAATTCAGATAAATGTTTCTGATTTGGTTATTATTTTAATGCATTTTCTTACTCTTCATATTCTCTTGTATCAGCAACTAGTTTTGAATCAAACAGGCTACATTCCAATGCATTGAAAAACCAGGAACCAGAAGAATCACATCTTTATATGCAAGAGACTGTGCTGCAAATCCAGGTCACCAGGAGCATGGCTTTTCTTCTCAACTCTAGGAATAGATTGCTACCAGCAACTACAAGCCAAAAATAACAATCTTGTCTTTTCGGTTGGACCATCTGGGGGTTTGATGCAAAAGCATGGACCTTTGCAACAGAACAATCCAGCTTTCTGTTTGTGACTATTACTGACTAAAGTGCTTAGCTTTCCTATCAACTCACAGTGACTGTGAGGTAGTGTGGGATACTTCCTGCAGTCTACAGTTAGGATCACTTGGATTTGCAGCCCACGCTAAAGCATCTCTCGCATCTGTCTCTACAAGGCAGATGACAGCTGGAGCTCTTCATGCTGTTGCACAGCTAATAGCAGCCACAGTGGCAACTCTGATTCTACAGCCAGCAACAAGGATAAACGTGTGCTCCCCATTCCACTCAGTTTAGAGAAAGAATGTCTCAACTCTTCTTACCTGGGTCCGGTCATATTTCTGGATACAGTAGTATGCAGTTCACTGCAAATAAAGTAACATTTTTGTCTAGCAAGAAAGAAGTTAAAATGTTCACTTTCTCCCTCATTATGTGATAATTTGGTCCCTGTTCTACCTTCAAAACACTAGATAGTATTTTCTCTAATCAAAAATCCAATCCAATTATTTCAGTGGCTTTTGGATCAAGTATATTCTCATTAGAAAGTCCAATTAAAACATTTAAGGTTTCTTTAAAGTAACTGACAAACTAGACAAGAAAGTAACAGAAAATATAGATGATTAACACAGATTAGTCTTAATGAAATTAAGAGAAAGAAACATCAGAGAAAAATGTTGCACATGACAAATAGAAATCATATTTTAAAAGTGGCAACAATAGTCTGGTTACACATTTATCATAAATCCACGATGGAAGAGATGAGAGGTAGGTCATCTAAATCATAGTTTGATTGATTTAGATCATCATCATCATTCAGGTGAAATATTTTAGAAATTTTCAGTTTCAGAAATCACACATAGGCAAAAATGTTAGGAAAGGAAGACTGAGGAGTCTCACAAGAGACAAATTAAGAATTATAATTCTGTAGGATAACTCTCAATTAAATAACCTTTGTGAATACACCATAAGGTATGATTAATTATTATTCTAATACAGAGGAATGGGGATTCAAATTACACAATGAGGTTAAAATTCTATCATTATTCATAACTAACTTAATCCCACACCTGTGGTAGCTGCCTCACACAGGTCAAAAACCTGTTCCCATAAAATGCGGACTATTCAGAGACCATTGAACTCATTGTATGTACAAGTGATACAAGGTATTTAAAAATAACCTCTCAGTAATTTTGCTGATTCATGCTAACAGCTTAGCATCAGCAGGTACTGGTGTTTTGGCAGCAATGTAAATTCATGCTAATTTTCTTTCAGATCTTGCCTAAAAAAAGCAGCAATGGAAGTCAATGCCAGAGTGATTGTCACATAAATGCAAAAACCTACTCACTGGAAAAAAAGATGACAAAGTCACTTCATTAGTCTAGCTCTGCAATTTTGATTAGTACTAAGAGAAAAAGATTTTGACAATTTCCATATAAACGCTGTTAAATTGTAATAATCTCCTGAACCACCAAAATTCCAGCATCCACCCCACAAAAAGCTCTTGATCAGTCCAGAGCACCACATGTGCTCCCCAGCCAAGAGCCTCTACAAGGACACAGGGGCACCCTACCCTTGTGCTGCGGGGCAGCCCCACTGCTGCAGCCCGGGACCACTGGCAGCTGCAGGTAATCCTGCAGGGACACCATTTACAGGACTGCAACATGAGTCAGCTCAATTTACTTTTCAAGTCCTTGTCCAGCTCCATTTTCTTTCCTCCGAGGCACACAGAGACATAGAACTAGTTTAGTCACCAATTAAAATTAACCTTTCAAAACATATAAGCAGCTAAATTACTCCACTCACTAGAAATTCCAGCTATTACAGTCTCTAATGTCTGAAGAATCATATTTATAGCAAGTTTCTAAATGTGCATACCAGACTACTTGAGATCTTCAGCAAAATTTATTCCTAGACACTTAGTGATGGTACTCTGACAGCACCTGAGAAATCTGGTTTTGACTTCTTATTTCTTCCTTTCATTTCAAGTGATAGGTCTTGCTGAAGTACCTATGTCCTCTGACTTGATGAATTTTGACAAGCCACAGTTTTCAGTAAATCAGCATTGAAACCATGCCCTTCAGGACTTTATCAATGACTCCATAAGCTCACATTGGAAGCTACTAGGTGCTAAGTTAACTGAGTTTAGATCTGCTTTGACAAAGGCAATGGGACTATACAACATTTTGGCAAAGTATGGATCTGTGGGCATTGATGATCAAAATTCACAGCTCCAAAAATTCTTCACAGGTTACCAGGAGTCCTAAACAGTAACTTTTGAAATGGTAACTTTCAGAATAGAAGTTGTTAAGACTTTTTGGGATAACGATAGTTTCAGAGAACAATGAGTTTTCTTTAGCAAGTCTGATGCAAGGATGCAAGTCCACTGCTGCTGCTGATGCAGGTGGCTGTCAAAAGGAAATCGAACATGTCTTGCACTTTGCCAAGCCCTCCTCTGGCTGCAGGCAGGCTGGCAATGATAAAGTCTTAGGCACAGGTAAGGAAATCTTACAGGCAATAGGAGGCCTCCAGGTACTGTTCAGATAGGAAACACATATACATGTTCTTAGCAACCACAGGAAAAAGTACAAAATTGAACAGTATTTATTAGAAGGTTAGTAATGACTAGCTACCAAACGGCTATTCAAATTAAATGGATTTTCTCTAAACAAGGGCTTGAATATGCACCAATGCAACAGTCAAATGTTCCCAGGTAGAAACAGATGGACAAAACAGCAGTGTGGAAGTCTTACAGAAAGACCCTCAATGGCTTCATGCTCCTCCATCCCTAAACCCTTCTGCTAGGTTATTAGTGAAGCTGCTTTATGCAGCTGAAACTTTCTAGTTAATTCAGAAAAGATTGGTAGGTACAGCAGCAATTTCAATGGAGCTCTCTCCAAGACTCTACACTTGCTCTGCCTCACTACCAGATGCACAGTTCCTTTTCCAGCTTCTACAGGTTACAATTCATTGTTAGCTTTTTTCATCCTTTTGATATTAACATAAGATGGACATTTTCAGTGTATGACAGAGAAAACACAGGCACCACTGCAGTACCCCTTTAAAATCCTGTTGTCTGTTTTCTTGGCAACCACTTAATTAGTTGTGCTACTCATTTTTCACCAGCACCTGACATTATCTCTGTAAGAGTTATTATTAAGGAATCTGCTAACTCAGCTGCTTTACAAGATATCAGAAAAGATCCACTGGCATTTCCAGTCTGAATCCTATTTTTCAGAGTCATAAATCATCCATAAATTGCCCAACAGTTGAGTACAATGCACACAAATATCACTGTCAGAACCCAATCCCTTGAAAAGAGCGCAATAAGAGTGTTTGGAGTCAGTCATGTTCCCTGTAGCATCAGTATGTACATTACTATTCACTACAAAGGGAGAAGGATTAGACTTTAAATTCTTTAAGTGAAAACACAGGATTGCTCTGACAGACAAAATCTCTTGCATTTCTTTCCTTTGACATCACAGGCACATGGCATGAGGACAGAACTGGCCTCATTTCCTTCAAGCTTCCTTTTGGTGATAGAGTCCTGGCCTTCACATTGTTGCTGTGCATATCCTTGAGCTGTTCTGAAAGGCATATGAGCATGTACTGAGCCAGCACTGCAATTATCATAATTAAACATGATAATCAAACAGGTTTCTGTCAGCACACAGACTTGACGACACTAGGAGGTTCTCAAGAGTAAACTGTCCCTATATGCAAATCACACAAAGACTTCAGTCTCAAAGGATGGAGAAAAAGGCTTTTTAATTACATTTGACAGACAACCCTACCACCTCTGATGAATGCCTTCATGGACAAAAGGTTACCTAGTTACCTAAATTCCACAGAATTTCTAAAGTTTGAGACCATAAGGGAATACATAGAATAATAGATAATTAGAATTACCTCTTTGGTATGAAAGTTGAATACCCAGAATTCAACATACGGGTGCTGTAACAGAAATCAAATATTCTGAAACCTTATTAAAAAATGGCTACAAAAAAAATCTTCTCTCTGCCAAACAATAGAGAGCACACAAAGGAGCTTCACACTCCTTTCAGCATCAGAGAATAGAAGAGAAATTAAAATAAATGATCCTCTGACCTGTACAGTGGGATTCTAGAGATGCGAGTGGACTTCTCTATAAAATTTTAGACAAGAAGTTGGTCAAGAGCTTTATGCACGTATATAGCCTTTATTCAAGTTTCAGGCTCCCTTAATGCTCTCTGTACACAGATTTTGGCAGTTTATTGTTTAAAGACTGAGCAGTGATAAAAAACACATTCATTTCTGCTTGTCAGAGATGTTGATGAATTCCAGTCACATGCAATTAAGCTGTAATTCAACAAAATGACAGACCAAACAGCCAAGTCTAGACAAACAAGGAAAAAGAATCAACAAAAAATAGAATTCCTCGAGAAAAAATCCAGAACAATTCTATATTCTCTCTGTAGAAAAGGAGATGCATAATTTTATTTATCATATGAAAGCAGAGTATTTATTTTATTTTCATTCATGCAGTGGTATCAGACTTCATCATCTAAACAAGACAGTAAACATATTAGACATGTAATATTTTTGCTACAGGAGAAACAGTACTTTTTTGCCTCCATGAAGTTTAAAATTAAAACACATTCAGGTTAAAAATGGGATGTATTGCATTCGTTAAAAACAAATGCCTTCTTTTTCATCATTTAAGAGAGAGCCCTGAAGCCAGAATCTGCAACACTTGTCATTCCTAGGTTGTACTAGTCCACATGCATATGGCCACAGTGATTTCACCAATGAGAGCAAACCCTACTACTCTTTGAAGATCATATATTTTCAGATGAGAACTCTGATTAATTTCATCCATACTCACTCAGCATTCAGTTAGAGTAATGAGATCTTAAAAAACTTACCAAACACTTGATTCCCATACAACCAGAACAAAACCAAATTTTAAACACTTCACAAAACTGGAAAACAAATGTTTCACTTTATTGAATTCTCTACAGTAAGGACAGGCTTGGAAAAAAAAAGCACCAGAAGAGTTTTAATCTTATGAGCTCTATACATTTCTGATTTCCTCATACAAGCCAAAAAAAGAGTGAAGGCAGATCCAACCACAACTCATCTTTTCATACCAAGAAAGAAAAAAGTCAAAGTTCTTTAGGAAGAAACATAGGGTCTGACCTGCACTTGTGCAGCGGTTGTGTTGTGCAACGGTTTTGGCTCTACTGAAATGGATAGCTAACCTTCTAGGCTATTTTTTTGTATGTGCTCTACCTACTGCAACAATCCTCAGCAATAAGCTTCAGTCTCTGAGGCTACTAGATCGGTGTTACATAAAGACTGCTCAGACAAAAAGGTGCATTTTCTTAACTTTAATGAGGCCACAAAACTAATAGGCCAGGCAATTTCAGAGTGTAACTTATTAGTTCTGCTTTTGCACTCACCTCGAACTTCAGGAGAGAATCGAGCTGAATGGCGAGACACAAAAAGTTTCAGTTCTTGATCCAAGTTGCATTCAACCAAGTTGGTGTCCCATGATCGGATTCCTAAAATTTAAAATACAAAACACACCTAGCTTGACACACAAGCACTGAAGTTTTAATTATGTCTCCATTTGCACTCACGATATTTGCGTATTTTTAAATCCCCAAATCAGCGGCACCTCCTTTCCAGGCACATAGCTATTTTTTAGAATATGCTTACTGCTCAGAAGGACTCTGACAGGAATCAGAAAGAGGAAATTTGCCTTTCAAAAGAGTGGCCATTCTTTAAAGTCCCAGCTTTAGGACTGCTGGTCCCACATCCTAGCAGCCACATTACAGGAAGTTACCAATGTCTCTGGCTTGACTTTAAAATAGTAATACACAAGGTTACAAAATTGAAAGAGTGAATCACTGAGAGAACACTTTAGTCACGCTATACATTACCCTTCTGAGGAAGAAAAGAAAAGAAAGCATCACCTAACATGTTGCTAATTAATATTTAAATATAATGCATTAAATTGCTGACTTAATTCAAAAACTTTGAAGCATCCCATATTTTAAATTAAAATTTAAGTGATCTTTTATTTATGAAGTGTCAAAACACTAGTTTTGAGATTTAAAAACACTGTTCTTGATCTTTTCTCTTTTAAAAATTAAACAGCACATCTCTGATCCCTACTGCTTTCTGCCCCCAGCTACTTAGAAAGTGAGACACTTGACACATATATGACCAAAAAACATATGATTCCAAAATATATTTTTAAGGATTGAAATTTGACCAGGTAAAAAAAAGTCATTGCAGCCAAAAGACAAGTTTCTATTTTTTTTCCATACAATTTTGATGAGTAGTGAAAAAATCCAAAAAACGGCAAAGCAAAAAAATCCCCCCCCAAACCCCCACAAAAACAGGACAACACGCCCTAGATTTTCCTGTCATTTTTTTGTTTTGAAATTGTTCCGGAAAATCTACTAGTTTTGAAAAAATGAACACACAGTACCACTACCTAAGTCCAGGCACTTTTGCAATTTTGAAAACTAAAATTACACTGATTTTCTTTTATTCTAAAAGAAGTCATTAAATCTACACAAATTAACTGGCAAATATAAAAGGGATTGCTGATCAGGAAGTGTCTGGTGGCCTCTCTCCACACACCTGATCATGCCTTTGCACGAAATTGTTGAGTTAAACCACTTTGGAGTTTGACGTGGAGACGCCTGAAGAGGTGTGCAGATGATCCCTCAGCATGAGTCTAGCAATAATGCTGCCGGTAACTCTGCCAGTGTTTCAGACTGTGGATGTTACTGTCAGTGCTACTCCCCATGCTATACATCCTGTAGCATGAAACATTGTGTTGTAGCAGAAGAAACACTGGGACTTAGACAGGCAGAAGCCAATTGCAGTGCTGAAGGATAAGAAGAAGGAATAGCAGAGAAACCAGATCTGCAGTGCTAGTCTCCCATTGCAGCTCTGAGTAGTAGGTTCTCCATGCAAATGTGAACATCTGCATTACAACAGACTGAAGCCTCTTCAAGGAGAATGCACCCAGGGCTTTTCCTTGTCAGCATTTGAGTCCAGGTAGGATCACACTTACTACTATAATATGCTACCAGCTATTAAGTTGCTGCCATTTGAATCTCTAGAAAAATTTGAAAATACAGTATTGTGTGTTTCATAACGACTTGAGAAAAATAACTGAGCTATAACCAGTCACCTCCACTTTCTTTCTGGTGCATCATTGTTCTGAGACATCAACAGCAAGCTTCTTCTGCAGCTTCTCCTTATTTTCTTTTCTCAAAAATGTCTTTGTCCATATGGTACATTTTTGGGGCAAGTTTTGGCAGACAAATATAGCTCAGCAGATTTGAGTGATTTCCAGGTGTTGGAATATTTCAGAGCAAGACAGTAAAGATAATATACCATTCACAGAGCACATATGAAAACTGTAATTATTAAACCAATATTGATCACAAAGCTGAAGTATGTTGAATAAATGAGCACTGAACTTCAAGAAGCATGAAGATAAAAACTCACTGGCCTATGATACCAAGCTTGTGTGGAGAGACTACAAAGCTTCCTGGAGGTCACTTAAGCAAAATGGACCATGATTCAGCAATGCTGCTAACAACAGGACCTGTCCACCATCCCTATCTGTTTCTGTATTGAATCCAAATTTGCTATAGGGATAAGTTTCTGATTAAATACAGGGATGCTGAGCCGGGCAATGTCCAAACACAGGACTCATCACAAAATAAATATGAAAAAAAAGGGAGCAAAAAAAAAAAAGCCTATATGCCCCCTATGCAGAGGACCTAGAAGCTGAAGATAGAATTTGGACAGAATATCGCAAATTTGCATCTGCGTGATTCAGCAGTTTGGATGCAAAAGTTTTGCATGTATATTATAGATTAGCATAATGTACTAAATACATGATATAACAAAGTAAGGTTTTGGTTAGAATGAAGATAAACTTGAAACCAAAACCCAAGGTCAATTCAATGATGTAGATCATTCACAGCATGGATGTAACTGCTGTAAATATGGCTGAACTATTTGTTTCTTCCTGCAGTCTTAGGGGTGCAATGCCACTAGACACAGGACTAATCAGACAGCAGGCAGGGCACACCCAGTAGCATCTGCCAGATTAGTGGAAAAATCTTGAATCTTTCTCTTCAATCCCTTCTTTTTTCATGGACGGTGGGTTGTAGAATTGCCTCCTTAGCAAAGTCGCATCCCAAATACAGTTACTGAAAATGCATCTTGCCATGCCATTCTCACCTCATGACATATTAAGAAATGACTCTGCATTCCACCAGGTTGCGTAGCATCACGCCACTGATGTGTTATCAGCAGATGTTTTCTTTGACACGTTGCTCTGCAGTTTGGCGCATGAATCTACAGTTTTCAGTGATGGTACTCAGGAGATGTACCAGAGAAGACAGTGAGGCAGAGTTATCAAGAACTAAAATGCATTTAAAGGTCTGTTGAGAATAAAGGTTGAAAGAATGGGTTTTTTCCAGACTACAGCAGACCTTCCAAAGAGTAAGATATTAGCTGAGCCCATATTTGCCTCATGTAGACACAGCTTCAGACTCTCAGTGTATTCATCCAGAACAATGTACTTCAAAATTTCATCAAGGATTCTTCCTAGCAGGCAAAAATCTCAATCAGATGGTCTGATACTAGAAGCAGTAATCCAAAATGGTGAATTAAAAGGCCAAAATATTCCTTCTGAACATCTAAACCTGTAAGTGGGCGTTATGCTTAGTGGCAGAAGGTAGCAGCAAATGAGCTATGCAGCAGCAACTGTACAATGGAAGATTCAAGAAGAGACTGAAGAGCATTTCTTCAGAGGAAGGGTAGAAGCTGTTTTTAGGAAAGAAATTTCAACAATTTGCTCTATATTTTTTAACAATTTAATTAAAATGTAGCCAAATCACTTCTGACAAAAGTGAAAATTAGCTAGAATTAAGAAAGTGCAATGCTGAAGAGGCTCTGAATGACAAAGCACCTGCCTCAGTAGTTCTCCCTAGGAGACAATGGTAGCAATAAAGATGAATCGGTCATGGATAAACCGGTTAGCTGAGATGAAAAGGCCTTTTACCACAAACAGTTGTGAAAAAGAATCCAGAGAAATAGCCAGCTAGAGCAACAATGGTTGAGAAAGCAACAATAGAGGCAGATGAAGTCCTAGCTGTACTGCTGAACCACACCTACATGACAAGGCTGCTACCAATTCCCTGTTCTGGGGTCTCTCCCTCCCGTCTAACAATGGCAGGTTTCTGAAATCTTTGCTTTCTGCAGCCCAGAATAAAAAATACATGTCATAAAATCAGGTATCAACTGAGTTTAATAAACTGTAGGGTATGGCAATAATTTTCTTTCTGCTTCACTCCACTAATACGGCAACGGTGTTTTTCCTCTCTCTGCATACACACTGCAATCTGTTTTACGAGAAATCACAAAGAAAACTCATAAAACTGTTATTTCACTTGTGATACCATCCTGGATCGCTGTTAAAGAAAAGGAAAAATAAAACGCCGAGTCAGAGCAGCCCGCAGCCAGACAATAACGAGGCTGAACACTCAGGTTAACAGACTTGTTACTCAGATGGGTTGTCTTTATTGGAATATATATATAGGGGGATATAGAGCTTGGGTCCTGAAAAATTCTCCAGATAAGAAAAAAAGTCTCACCGCCCAAAGTTAGACACAAAGGCGCGGCTGCACTCCCGCCCGCGCAGTCTCTGCCGCCGAGGGGGAAAACGCCCTGAGCCCCACCAGTTTGCTCTGGTGGCGACGAACAAGGGATTGCGGGGCGGCAGCCGCCCCGCAGCTCCAGCCCAGCCCAGCCCATCCACCCCATCCCCAGCCGCCCTTTGTCCGCCCCGGGCTGCCATCGGGACCGCAGTGCGGACCGTGCCACGCCCACCCGCCGGTGTCTCCGGGCAGACGGGGCTCGGAGACGGGCGCTGCGCTCCCCCCCGGCCCCTCCGCCCAGCGATGGCGGGCGGGGGGCTCGCTGCGGCTTTCTGCAGCCGCCGCTCCGCAGCGCCCGCACCCCGATGGGGTACGATGGGGGATGGGGGATTGCCACGGGACCGCCGGGAATGAAGAGCCGGACACCGCGGCTCGGCGGCTGGCGCGGGATGGGTGTCCGGGGAGCGATGCTGGCCGCGCCCAGGGCGGGGCAGGACACCGGCGAGAGGTGTCGCGGCGCTCATCGCGGCGCCCCGGCTCCCGCCGCCTCACCTCTCTCGATGTTGGCGATGGCTCGCCGCAGGTGCTCCTCGGTCACCAGCTCACCGATGACCACCAGCAGGTAGAACTTGCTGTCCAGGAAGCGGTGAGAGAGGCTGGGCGAGGTGGAGGTGGGGATGCTGCAGGAGGGCTCCGAGTCCACTTCCACCACTACGGTGGCCATCGCCTCCGCCCCGCGGCTCCGGGGCGCTGAGGGAAAGGGGCCGCTCAGCGACAGCTCCGCAGGCGGCAAGGAGGGAGTGAAGGCGGGCGGGGAGGCGGCGGCGCTTTTATACGGAGATGGTGCAGGGCAGGGACCTGGTGAGGAGGAGGAGGAGGAGGAGGAGGAGGAAGGGGGGGGGGC
>VXBA01003014.1:24841-36057 GCA_013399895.1 Serilophus lunatus | reverse complement strand
CTCCGCGCCGCCACCGCCGCGTTTCCAGCATCCACAGCTGATGTCATCTGCGGCAAATCCTCCCCGCGGCGGCCCCCGGAAGCAGGAAGGACGCGGGGGGCGAACAACGCCCCGAGGGAGCGCTAAGGGCTGTGCCCCGCTCTCGGTACCGGCGGGAGGACCCCTGGGTCAGCGCAGCCCCGGCCGGTGCCAGGACCGCGCTTCTCGCGTCCCGTGCTCCCCGTGCCCGTCCGGGGCGTCACCCTGCCGGGCTGGTCACCCTGCGGCCCGTCGAGGGTCCCAGCATTGAAGCAGGGCTATGAGGAGCCGCAGGTGATGCCCTGGCAGACCTGGGGAGCGCATCTGGAACGACTTGCATCGAGTCTCCAGCAGCGCTCCAGACGCCGACGGGTGAAATAGCAGTGCCACTGCCCAAGCCCAAGGGCCCTCTCTCCTGCATCTTGATGTAGCACTGCACCAAAATTTGAATCAAACTCCCCCCCTCCCCTAGCAATCTAAATAGTTTTGCTAACGTTTTTCATTTCAAAGCCGTGCACTTAATAAAATAATTCAAACATAGCCTTTTTGTACATATTTAGTGCCCATGGATATATGAGATACACCAGAAAAACATTGGGTTTGGACAAGCTGCTGAAACCCACAGTCTTAAAGTTCCAGAAGTTTGAAGGGTTTGGGGTAATTAATTTTTACCAGGCTTAAGCAACTCCAGGAAGCAATAGTATTGGAAAATCTCTACAATGACAAAACCAAAGCTTTCATTCCTCTTCACATGGATGTTACATATCTGCTCCCCAATACTCACTGAGACCCACTGAAGAGAGGTCTGCAAATCAGACTGAAAAAAAAAAGCATCTGCAAAAAGTGTTTTCTAGTCTCCTAAAATGGGGTAGAGCAGTCAAATAAATCATTCTCTCTGAGATGTTCTCTCACTTAACTGTCATAAGCAAGGCACCGGTTTACACTAAACCTGTTGTTTATGTGGCCAAAGTGATGTGGGAGAAACTCCATTGTGACCTAGGAAAGGATATAAACTTTTACAGCCTGGTGTTTAAGGTAACCTCTGGTGTGTTACTGAGAAGACACTTCCTCTGTGTGAAGCTTCCTCCAGTACTAGATGTTCAAAGTCACTGCCTGCTGCTCGGAAACAGTGCTTGCCTAGATGAATCAATACATCAGCCTTGTTTTCTTTGTACTTAGTTCCAGGGCACAGTGGACTCATTAACATGCATTTCAGTTTGTCACTACAAAGTTTGTTTTACTAAAGGCTAAGGTTTCAACACACAAATGTTGAAATACCATTGTTATAGGTGCTGGCCCATAAAATTATATCTGTCTATGGCAGCTAGTGTTTTTAATATGAATAGTTTCTCTGCATAACTACAGCACTGAGAGCCTTGACTTGATGCATTTTGGATGCATTTGGATGTTGCATCCAAAGTAGACTCGTTTTTCTGAACTGCCATTAATCTAAAGGTTATGGAGTACAGACAAGCATTTTCACAGCCATGTCAGGTGGCTAGAGATGACACAGTGGTAAAGAGCAGCAGTGCTCATTCTTCACTACAGCTGACAGTGTTGATAGAACAAATGCAATGGCAGAGATGCAGAAGAACTAGCAGCAGTTTTAAAGTTTGCAAAATATTCAAAAGTACAGTGTTGTTTTTTGGGTACCCCTGTTCAGCTAAACCCCACTGTGACTTTGCTGTTTCCTTGCTGATCCTCCTGATTTCCATGGGGTGGTACAGATGTCTACTTAGAAATAATGTCCATCCCCTGTGCCCATGTCCTATATGACACGCCCTAATGAACAATTCTAATTATAGATATCCTCAAGACTTGTCACATGGTGCCTGCAGAAGAAAGCCAGCTTCAGGCTTCTCCCATTGCAATACTTGGTATTGGGATATGCCTTTACTTCAGTCACCAACAGGAGTTTCTAGAGCATGGAAGGGGCTTGCCAAGGGAGCTTTCCAACTGGTTGCAGAATAGACTGATAATGGTTCCTGGACATGAAGGTATGATGAAGCTGAAATGAAGATAAAAACCTGCCTAACAAGCACAGCAGGTTAAATGTGATACTCTGAGAAATGCACATCAGTACTCAAAAGGCATTATATGTGTTTTTAAGCACTTTCTTATTTTAAGAAAAAATGAAGACATCCATAACTGAAAAGATACATGTGAATTTGAAAACTAAGAGGTGAAAAGAATCTCTTGGATCAGAGAATAACATGCTTGCATACAGGTAGGTAATACAGTTAGGTTTGAAATAGCCTGCTCAGCTAGTCCTCTGTTTTATAATGCGCTGTGAAATACTATGCAGCCAGAATATGGTATGATAAAAGGTGAACTGTTACAGTCAAACTGTCTTGTGATGGGAGATGTGTCACAAATTAAAACCCTAATGACAAGAGATTGCCTTTGAAAGAAAATGGTCTTGTGCTAAACTCTTCAAGGGATGCAGACCTCTGCTCTTGATCTATTCACAAGCCTATCCCACATCATCTGATATGGAAAGTAAAAAACGTGGTTTAACCTCATGAATATGTCTCTGAAGAAGCTGCAAGGTCCCAGTTCCATGACAGGTGTTCACACTGTGACTTGCCCTGTCGGTATCTCAGTCGGATAGATTTGTTTATCATCATCTTTCACTATCCCATTTATATTCTGCAATATGGAGCATATTATCAGGTCTGGTGCTAAGTGAAATGTGGAGATGTGCTGCATAAAGTTGACTTGGGATCCTGTGACCCTCCCTGTTTGAAAATGATAGCAGCTGACTTAGCTGCAGCTAAATCACATGAATACGCCCCTTCAGTAGAAGAAAGGGCAAAATTTGTGGCCTATGGAGTATGTCTCGGTGTTTCATAGAGACAGTGATTGATGCCTGCACCTGTTGGAGTCCCCCAGTTGAAAATTGTCCAACATTACATGTAGAGCTGTATTTTTTAGATCTAGTCTTTTTTAAAGCAAAGAGGCAGTTTTAAATAAAGTGCTTGAAGTATAAAACATGATTCATGGTGATACGTGCCATTTCTTACCGGATAATATTTGGGTTTCATTCAAGTCCTGTCTTCAAGTTTTAAATGAAGTTTCAGTGATTTACAAACCCTTAGGCTGGCCCTTTGCCTGAGGCTAAATGTCACCCCTAGCATGAAAAAAGTACATACCTCTGTGTATTACTTCAAAACAATTGACATCCCAATTGGGGAGCGAGAATGTGAAGAGCAGAACCACAGAAAGGGCTGGGGGGGTAGAATACGGGTCAGCCCTGGCAGCTAGGAGGGCCTGCTGTGTCCTGAGGGACCATCAGACAATGCATCACCGCACAGTTGAAGGTAATAGGTTGGACTCAATGATCTCAGTGGGTTTTTTCCAACCTTGTTAATTCTGTGATTCTGTGGCATGACTGTCCTACTCCACTCTGCACTGATGTGGCCTCACCTCAAATGGTATGTGCAATTTTGAGCACCACAATATATGAAGAATATAAAGCTTTTAGCGTCCAAAGGAGGGCAATGAAGATGGTGAAGACTCTTGAGAGGAAGTTGTATGAGGAGCAGCTAAGGTAATTTCATTTGTTCAGCCTAGAGAAGAGGAAGTTTAGGGGAGATCTCATTGCAGCCTACAGCTTCCTTACAAGGGGAAGAGGATGGGCAGACACTGATCTCTCCTTTCTGGTGACTGGTGACAGGACCAGAGGGAATGACGTTGTGTCAGTGGAGATTTAGGTTGAATATTGGGAAAAGGTTCTTCACCCAGATGGTGGCTCTTTACTGGAACAGGCTTTCCTGGGAATTGGTTGCAGCACCAAGCCTGTTTGAGTTCAAGGAACATTTGGACAATACTCTCAGGCATATAGTGACTTTTTTAGCACTGTCTTGTGCAGGGACAGGAGTTGGACTCAATGATCCTTGTGGGTCCCTTCCAACTCAGGGTATACTAGGACTCTTTGAATTTAAGAACTTTACTGAAAGTGAAGTATCTCAAAAGACTGTCTTCATTGGGAGAAATGCCAGTCTGAGGACTGCACAACATGTCATGAAGCGGGTTCCTAAAGTGGGTGGAATTTCATAAGGATAGGGAGGAAGGACTAACTTCTAGAAATGGAGCTTTGCTGGCCTACACTGGAATTGACAGAATCACAGAATAACTGGGGTCAGAAGAGACTTCTAGAGGTCATTCTGTCTCATCTTGTTGAAGCAAGACCACCTACAGTGTGTTTCTGAGAGCTATGTTCATTGCGGTTTGGGTATGTCCACACATAGAGACTACACCACCTCTCTGGTCAACATCACTCTCACTGTGGACATGTTTTCTGAAGTATGATGAAGTCAAGAATATGCCACCAATATTATAGCAGACCAAAACTGTAACATTTCATACCTTACCTGATGCCTTCCCAATGTGACCGTCGCTCTCAATACTCCCACTCCCCACTGTGAAATCCCATACTCCACATTTCCTGCAGTCAGCAGCTCTACTCTCCTCACATGGTCAAGCCTCTACCTCCCAGAGTCTCCTCCATGCAATGCTCCTTTAAGGCAACTCAACAGAGCACATAGCAGCACAGGTGCAGAGGGACAGTCAGCATGTCACCCTGACCCCCGCAGATGAGAAGTGTTACCCTGTGGCCACTGGCTATGATGCGATTACTCATGAGCCCTTCACGTCCCTGAAAGCACCTGGAGATACGGTTCATAAAGACAGCCCTTGCCTTCCCCCATTTTTTTAGGCAGAGAAGCACCCTTATCTTTAACATCCTCAGTCTGGCCCTGCTGAAGGAGCATCTCCTACAGCAGTGATACGGCAAAAGCCACGATCACCAGAGAGAGCTATATCTGGATGAGAAGCTAGGGGTTTGGACTCCATGAGAGATTCTGACTCTATGAGAGACTTTTTAAGAGGGGACAATTAAGATGTTTTAAGATGGCAGGCTTTATTTTGAACTGCATGCAAAATAATAATTACTTGTTATTAATTTCAAATACTTTGTTACTTCAATTTTAATGATTAATTTTTAAATTGCAAAGGAGAAAATTTTTATTTGCTTATTATGAAATACTAATTTCAATTGATGTTTCATCTGTTTCTTACTCCTCTCACTTTCTCCATAGTAAAAAGGAAGTTAAATGTTTAAAACAAGTGAAGAAACACTTGCTTTTAAAAATAACATTTTCTCTCACTTTCAGCCTTCTGTCTTGAAGTGAGAGAAAAATAACACCAAGTAACATTTTGCTTTCGTTCCCATTGGAAAAAGTTAATTTTTTTTTGTCAGAATAATTTCCCTGTTTTGTGGAAAAAGAAGTTAGAAGTAAAAAAAGGAAAAAATAGTTCCTTTAACTACAGTGAGAATTAAATTTTAAAAATTACTATTAAAAAGAAATAAATTAGAAAACAGGGATTTTGCATAGTTTTATCATGAAATTTGCTATGAAAAGAACACATAGTTTTACGTGAAAATAAAGAGATTGCTTCTCCATTGTTGAAAGGAAAATAGAGATGTTTTAAATAATCAGATTGTGTTTACTAATTAGTGTGACACTTAAAATTCAGCTAAAAATTGTAATAAAAACATTGAAGGCAATGATACTCATTGTACCACAAAGCTGGATGAATAATTAGAACATCATCAGCTGCAAAAACAATGGTAAAACTAAGTAATTGGCATCAGACCGTAGTTCTGAGCTTCTTTTGAGGCTTCTTTTTTCAGGATTCAGTTTTGAACCCTTCTGAACAAGAGAGAGAATGGTATATGACGTGGGATATAGTTTGAGTTGCAGGAGGTGGGTTTGGCAGATTTTTCATTCTTTTTGGAGGACAGCAAGTAACAGAACTTCATTTGGCTTCTAGGGGTAGAATACAATTTACGTCTTATCACACAAGCCTGAGCAGTGGTGGTCATGAGCCTCCACATATGCTTCCTTTCAAGCGAGCTTTAGAGCTTACTCTTTACTTAAAACAGGGAGCAAATTATGGATTTTGAATGACTATATGTACACTATCATCTGCTTAATTTGGGGAGCAGCTGGAACCTGAGAGGTCCTGAATCGTGCTGTTTACTGCCATGTTACTCATCTTCAGCCTGGCGGCAGGCTGCCTGAAATCTGTCTTCCCTGGCACCCCGTCCATGGCCCTGCTGGAGGACCATCAGCCACCTTGTATGCCAGGTGTTAGACTTGTAACTCACTGCAAGCACGGAGGAGAAAAATATTCGTGGGCTGTTGGTCACATGCTGCTGCATCCTGGCTACTCAGGTGGCAAAAGCACATGGAGATGCTCTCAAGCCAAGGGTGGTTTGGTTTGGTTTTTGTCCACAAGCTGAATTGTCTAAAGCTGCCTCTGGAAACTCAACAGCAAGTAGATATTTTACATGATATTCTTATCTAGTCTTAAGACATGCCTTAAAATATGTTGCTGAGGTTGCCTGCTGGTTCTGCTAGTTCTGTAGGATTTAAAATTGCTTGTTATTAATTTACAGGGGTCCATTCTCCCGTTCTCTTGTGCGCACTACAATAGAAATGGCATATTGCTACTTCTCAGAGACTAGGAAGCAAGAAAACAGGCAAGCATTATTTCATACAGTGCAGCAACAAGCTTTTGAACACAGAATCTGGGGGACTGCTTGATCTTCCTACTGCAAAGGTCCAACAGATCCTGGTCCTGCACTGGAAACTTCACAACTCTTCAAGCTTATAGCAACTTCACATATTTCATAGCTGCAGGTAGGGTAGCGCATCATTTTGTACCTTTGCCCAGGATTTTTTGTGCATGCAAACTATATTACTGCAAGGATCTTGGTGGGGCCTTTCATTCAAGTTCTCTTACTATGTAGAAAGTTAGAGTGAGTCTTGTTCCTGAGAGAATAGTTTGTGGCTCTGGGGTCTAGCCATTCTACTAACGTAGAATTTATTCTTACTGCTACAATCATCCTGGTTTTTAACTGTTTCAGCTACCACAAAATCTCATACTTTTTGCATGGAACTTGGTACTCAGGACAGCATAAGCAGTAGGAATGGTTAACTTCATTTTATATGTCTCTCAAAACAAATTCCAGAAATGTTCATCCAGACCACCTACAAGAGTGACCATCTGGTTCCTTTCCCCTTTTGTGCACTTTATTATTTTGGCTTAATAGCAACATTACTACTGGTAAAATTTTGCAGCATCATTTTCTCATTACTTGCAGAAGCAATAGACCAACAATGTTGGAGCTATTGCTGAAAAGTATGATTTCCAATGCAAAAAAACAGACCAAGCACATTACAAAATGGAGGAAAGAATCATTTTTTAAATTTTCTCTTCCACATATTCATGGTCTGAATTTTGGGATTGTCCCATACAGGGCCAGAAGTTGGATTCAGTGATTTTTGTGGGTTCCTTCTAAGTCAGGATATTCTATGATTCTATGAAATATTCCATTCAGTTTTTCAGATAGCTTGAACTTCTTTGGTTGTGGGATTTTTTCCAACTTCCCTTTATGCTGGTTATAAACTTTTTTTGAATTCCAAATTTAAAAATGTATGCTCTAGCCTTCAAAATCTCAAGGAGGGCAAGACTAATATTAGCCTGATCTGACATATTTTACAGCAGTCATGCTGCATTCATACTTTTAAGGTAGCAGATATTATAGTCATTTAGTGGAACAATAGTATATTATATGTGATATAACAGTAGTATATGATATAAGATATAACCTGATATGGGTATATCAGGCAAATGGTAGAAGAAAAACCTCTTTCTCCTTCCAGTAATTCTGCAATTCTACTATTCTACTATTTTTTACATACAGGAATATTTTTTTTCAGTACTGAAATGCTGCTATTTCTTACATAACTCAACGTGCAGTTGCACTCCATTTTGTGAAAAGGTGTAAACAAATATACCCTTCCAAGCAGTCTTGGAATTACATTGCCTAGATAGAATTTCCTTTTTTTTTATCCTGTTTCCCTGGGAAAATCCCAGTTCCACAAACCACAATGTGTCAACTTTGTAGTAGGAAATAGGTTTACAAATAAATTGAAGAAACAGTGTTAATTATCTGGACATCCTTAGCACAAGCTCTGCAGGTTTTCTTCGGAGGATTTACACCAAGGTTCAGTCACAGCAAATTTTGTCCTCATTGAGAGAAAGTGCTGAAACAATTCCTTATGGCTCGAGTGGTAAAAATGTTTATTATTGTATTCCTGCATCTACACATTGTACTTTTAACACCACTTAAGTCATTGTAGATGATTCATCCAATGAAAAGATTTACTTATATCCAGAGGAGTCTCTGACTGCCTTTTAATTTTTCAACATCTCAAAGCTGTAGGCTCAGTCCCCAATTTGGCCACAGCATTTTGCTTGTGTTCAATTAGTGTCTCAATCTTATTTGATAGTAACAAATTCAGTATGGAGTATAAAGCAGCTGTCCGTGGCCCCTTTTATAGAAAACTAAAGTAAGACTGTGGTGGAAGGACCAGCAAAAACTGTATATAGAAGAGAACCGCTAAAACCACCTTATGTGTACTGAGAAGAGGAATAAATAAAAGGTTGGGAGACTGTGCCTGTTCTGGCAGGGACAGAGTTAATTTTCTTTACAGTAGCTAGGATAGGGCTGTGTTTTGGATTCGTGCTGAAAATGGTGTTGATAATACAGGGATGTTTTCATTATTGCTGAGCAATGCTTACTGCCAAGGCTCTTTCTGCTCCTCTTACCACCCCACCAGCAAGGAGGCTGGGGATGCAAGGAGTTGGGAGGGAACACAATGCTGAAGGAAGAAGAAGAAATGGGGGAATGTTTGGAATGATGGCATTTGTCTTCCCAAGTCACTGCTACAATGGAGCCATGCTTTCCTGGAGGCAGCCTGCCCATGAGAAGCAATGAATTAATTCCTTGTTTTGCTTTACTTGTTCACGTGGTTTTGCTTTACCTACTAAATTGTCTTTCATGCACAAATTTTCTGACTTTCACTTTTCTGATTGTCTCCCCTGCTGATGAGAGAGCAGGTGTGTGGGGTTTAGTTGCTGGCCAGGGTGAAATCGCTACAAAGGACATTAGTAAAATTATAATAAAATGGACAAGGAGTTATTTTCTCCCTCAGAAATATTCTCTGAAGTCTAGGTTTTAGTTTTCTGCTCTAAGGATGATCAGGGTTGATGATAAGCAGTTTTTACCTTTAGAGAAAGTCCACTTGACTACCATGGTGGTCTGGTCTGGCTCTGAATTACTGGCTGGGAAAGGCCATGTTCTGTTAGCATCCAGTGCAGAAAAGAGATAAACATCAAGGACTGGAATATTTTTAAGAGGAAAAAGCTTTTGAATAAAAACAACATGAAATCAAGAAAGAGTCGTGTTTCTTTTGTCTCAGAAAGATGCCCCAGATACTGTGCAATTTTCTGTTAAAATACATACTAGTACCTGCTTTCAGGTTGTCAGCACTGGAGGGAAAGTAGAGTAAGAGCAAAGATGTGAAACCAAGAGGGTCACAGGATTGTCAATTGAAATTGGAAAGTAATTACATAAATAAAGGATGAGCAGCTGTACAGGGAGATTTGGACAAATACATTAGGAATTGAAACAAACATAAAACATGATCACTTCTCTTCCCATGCATTCTCCTTTTAAGTATCAGCATGAGAATTCACCATTTGGGGAGGGAGAGAGAGAAGGTTGGTTCCAGCAAAACTCCCCTTCGGCCTTAATCCTGCAAAACCCAAGGCATTGCACAAAGGGCAAGTCAAGCTGTGCACTTACCCAGTCACTTCGTGCCCTCAGACAAGCAGAATGATTTCTTGGAGCAATGATTGTATACATTCCCCATGGAGCACAGCTCTGACCCTATAATCAGCACTTCTTGCATCCCCTGACTCCCAGGATACCTGCTACAGCTCTCATTCTCTGGGCATTTAAAAATGTGAACAATATGATTACACTCACCAACTGCCTCCAGGATTTCAAGACTGAGCAAACAACTCATTATTTTAATACAATTTCAGCCTTTATCAAATGCATGGGCCATGCTGTGTAGTTGGATTACCACAGTGATAATTTCCATTTCTACAGAACAGATTTTCCAAGTTGCCTCTTATAGCTCCTCAGAGGGTGCCTGAAAATTCTCATACACCTACAGAGGACACTGAAGCCCCTTCTGTAACAAACAAAACTGTTTGTCCAAAGCAAGGGCACATCATCACATCGCCGGATTGCTCTACAGCATGATGCTCAAGAACTGCTTTTCAAGCAGTGCCAGCTCTGGCTCCAAGTCCAAAAGCTAATGGGAGGCTCTCATGAGTAAGCACTTTCTGGACTGAGTGCACTGTGATCTCCCTGAACTGCACATCTTTGGGGAGAAATTTCTCAGGATTGCTTGCAAACACCTTCCTCCTTCTGTCTCTGCATTGTGCCACTGTGGCTTGGCCTGTCCATCCACTGCTGCACTAGCATCAAGTGTAGAAGGACTAATGAGGGACATGTAATATATCTCCAAATTGGTGTTGTCTTGCCGTCTGACAAGGGTAGACACTAACATTTTTATTCCATAAGAATTGTTTTCCAGTGACTTCTGCATAAATTGTCATTTAAAAGCTTTTCTTAGGGTATTTTTTCTGTTTTGCTTTGTTTTGTTGGAGTTTTTTGTTTGATTTTGGTTTTTTTGCCTTGCTTATGTATTTTTTTCTTCTGAGCATGAGCAGGAAAACATATCTAATAAACACTGAAAGACGAGCTGGGTTATTTGGGGTTGATATAAGTGATATTTTGCAGTGAAAATTTAATTAACAAGTTTTTTGATGATAAATAAACCAGAATAAAGTCCAGCTCATCTTCCAGGAGCTGAATCTGTTCTCTATTGCCAATAGCAGCAAAAGTTAACAAAATATTATTTTAGTGTGCAGAGTAAGTTTAGATAATTTTGAAAGAAGGAGAGGAGCCTACCTGCAAAGGGAAACCACATATTTGATATTTGTCACATAGTTGTATTTATATTAAATCATATAGTTGGCCTTCATTGTTCTGTTTTCTCATTTATAACACAGATTTGCTTAGCTGTGGAAAACTGTTTGAAATACACAGGGGAAAAGGCAGATATAAGTTCTTAGAGAACATCAAAGTAAGAGGTATTTCTTCTCTTGATTTTTGTTGACATTCATTTTCTTCTGCTCAATTTCCTACATGTGCATTTTAAGGAATTTTCTACTAATGCGACTCAGGGTTGTTTTTTTTTTGGGGGGGG
>VXBA01003014.1:619-24802 GCA_013399895.1 Serilophus lunatus | reverse complement strand
CGGTTACCTCAAGCGTTTATGCTGTTGATGTCACTGATTCAAAATTCAGGGAGATGTTCATATGCAACAGAGTCAGTGTGAGACTATATAATAAGATGGTCATTCTTTTGCAGTCGCCTAACCTGATGGGCCCTCTCATCTACTCTCCAGATACATTTCAAGCATGCTGTGATAATATTAACAGAAGGAGTTAATCATATCAAGACTTTATTATTCTCACAGAGTTTAAGATCCAGGCATGCTGAAGAAAAGTCTACTGTAAATTGATTCTTTTGTTTGTTTTGGTTTTTTTTGTTTCCTAAGAGATTGAAAAGTTTACTGTGTTGGGGTAATAGTATATCCAATACAATATAGTGGTATAGCTCTCTTTTTACTTATGATACAATGTCTCTGGCTTAGTATAAACTCATTATGCAGTACGCCCACTTTACTGAAATTCTGGAAGCTAATAACAATAATTAAAATACTGCATGACAAGTAGTATTTTATTATGCAATCCCAGAATGCCTCAGTACGTTGTTAGGCACATGGCCAACTGCTTTGAACCACCCGGAAGAATTATTTTTATACATATTGAAGACAGGAGAAAATGATCCGGTGGCCTTGCATATCTGCAGTTATTGGTAAGATTTCATCTCCTGAGTAGCTGGGCTGATACTGACTTCAGTGATAATGATCAGCGGTGAATGTTGCTAGTTTAATGACTGATGGAGCTAAACACATGTCCCCAGGCATAACAACAGGCCCTTAGTCACTAGACAGAGCCTCAGCTGTGCCTGTGGATGTTTTTATAAGCTGCAACTGACTGCAGGTGTTTCAGGTTTGGAGGAAGGGCAAGAAAAAAAGAAGCATCCTTAGGTAAGCATAGGCTATGCCTCATGAATAAGATGTACATGGGCCACATTTTGTAAATTTGTGCTTAACAATTCATAGCTGCAGATATGTGTAAGTTGATCTGAGTAACTTTTTTTAAAAAAATACTTTAAATTTTTGTAGTCACATTACTTAAATTGCCTTAAAAAGACTGCATTTCCAGAAAATGGTATGTCTTAAATCTGGACACCTTTAGTCAGTTATTGCCATGAATTTCAAATTTGTTTGTGTACCTTTCAAAACCTTTGTTCACACTGGCTCTAATCTGGGGCATAGTGAAATCACAACAAAAACATCAGTTGTTTTCATGGGATGAGAATTGTTGGGTGTTTGTTTTACAGCTTGAAGATACTACTGCATTAAAATTTGAAGCATTTTTGTGGTCCCAACCACAACAACTGCGTCTCTTGTCTTCATTGCAACCTTAAGAACATAATGGTCTGTCCTTGTGCATTACTACTTACCGTCGCATACATGTGCATTAAGTAACAATCACATCAGGATTTCCCAGCAATAGCCATTACAAGCTAAGTTTAAAAACTGCAACTAGGAAGTATCATGTTCTCTAAAAAAGACACCAAACTTGGGTTTCTAGCTTAGGAAGGAAATTTCTGTCTGCAGGACTGTGTTGGCAGGAAAGAATGAGATGGTGTTCAAAACAGAAGCCTAACTGGGGTGCTATGAGAAGTACTCTGTGGGAGAACCCCTTTTTCGTCTGCTTGTTGCCATGGGGACTGAAGATGCTGAACCATTCAGGACACTAGATCAGATGCTAAAAAATCCAATAACTTAAAAATGGTAGTTTGGTCTAATCACATTAAAATTTTGTGTTGTGTATGGAAAATAACTGAGTTACTAGTTTTGCATGAAGACCAAAATAGTTTTGGTTGCTCAGCTGATGACAACTCATTGTTTCTTAGAAGATACAGAATATCCATTATTGATGTGTGTTGTAGTTTAGGAATGATACTTCCCCAGTTTAGTGCTCCCCCCCTGCGACTCTCCAGAAAATGCTGCCAGTCACTCACTCCCCGTGCCTCTCCGGAGGGCTGGAGAGGAGAACTAGAGATACAAAAGGTAAAGATCTTGGCTTGAGATAAGAGCAATTTCTGGAAACAGCAATGAGATAAGAAAATGAACAGTAACAGCAACAATCAAAAATGTACAAGAGAGTGTGACTCTTACAAAAAATCCTTACCACAGAGCCTGACCTGATCACAGCAACACTCTCCTGACTGCTCCATTCAGCACAGAACAAGCGCCACCCAACTGCTCCCTTGGGCTTGGAACCAGTCTTATCCCATCACTCCCTCAGCCACACTTACTAGAAGAAACCCCTTCTCCCTGAAAGGGAAGAGGCTCCCTTTCCCCCATGCCCAGGAATAGTGTTAGGTGTTATAGAATAACCTCTGGGTCCTGGCCATGCCCCCTCCTGGCTACTGCAAAAATGAACCCTGTTGTGGCCAAAATGAGGACACTGTGTAAAGGCAACCTAGCTGAAGAGAATGAATATTTTGTCACTTGTTCGGTAGTTTTAATTGCTGAGCTTCATCTCAACTATTCAATAAGGTGTTTAAAGGAAAATTTATTTTCTGTTTTTACTAAGTCAAGGGCCTTTAAGCAGTTTTGCTTCTAGAACATAATTTTTTACTGCTTTTTCAGTATTTCAGAATGCAAATTCTGAAAAATATTGACACAGAATTATATGCATGAGTTTCAAATGAGGTCTATTTTCTAACTAAAATTGGAGTGGAAATGTTTTATAATTTAACAGTGTTCATGGTTATGCAAATAGCTGCAGCTCAGCTTCTCCTCTAGACAATGTTACCTCTTTCAGAAAACCCATCTTGCTTTATTCCCCCTTTTATACTAAGTGCTAAATGAGAGCAGTGATTGTTCTTGCCCAGGAGGCCTGACTGTGTCCCCTATTGACGTTATTCCCTTTGTGAGTCTGTGGCTGATGGTGGATATGGTAGATTCTGTAAAACAATGTATTGATCGTCCTGATGATAAGAACAGAGCAGGATATAAAAGAAGAGGAAAGCCTCTAGACAAGCTGTCTAATTCTTGAAAGAGCTTCCAAACAACTCTTGCAAATTAGTCACCTTTTACATGATAAAGTTTTGCCTTGGCAGTTTTCTGTTCCTTACCTTGCATAGGTTCATCACCTATTTTTCTGAACTTCACAGGACATCAAGCCAAGCCTTTTTGATCAGCTGCTGACCAAACCACCTTTGAAAAATATCCCAAGAGTTTGTGGGAAAGTCATCTTCATTGCATCATTTTTCATAATTTCTATCCTGAGAGTCCTGCTGTCTAGTCCTATTACAGTTACATGTTGTAAAGTCACAATACAACATTAATGAATTTCAGACGGTATGTACAAAGTTTAATCCTTATTCATTCTCAGGATAATAGGTTGTATTCAGACAATCACAAACACCCAGCTAGTGCAGTTGTATTTCCTGGGAATATTTCCTCTGCTTTATGTAAAATTTCAGGTTCCAGGTACAGTGCTCCTAACCATTTCCAGTCCTGGAACCCCTGCTGATCAGCCTGTTGTCCCACCAGTTTGTGCACTCTCCTCAATGGGGCAGGAGCCAGCAGCTTTGTGAAGAGATCACACTTGGCTGTAACCTCAGCTTTACACCTTCTCTGGTGCTCTGAGCCTCATGCACAGGATTAGGAAAATATATCTGCAAACACAAGTATGTGTGGACACACAAAGATGTGTTTGCGCCAAGGGGTTTTACTGTGCTTTCATCTCAGTGTAAAAAGTACCATGATTTATGAAAATATTTCTATAAACTGCTGCAAGTCATGCCTATGTCCAACTCCAGGAGCATGAGAACAGATTTTGAAAGATGTGCTACTGAAGCCAGAGACCCATACCTGTATTTAAGGCACAATCTATTTTTAAGTGGTGGAGTTTTCCCACTTTCTGTAGGCAAAGGAATTTTACTGGAGCCATCTATTAAAAAAAGTTCTCTCTGTACACATGCCAACACATATTCCCTCTGTTATAATCTCAAGTCTCTTTCGTTCTTGTAGTTGTATAAATATGTTATTCAGATTTAAATGAACCCAGACTAAGTAACTGATCAATAATAGGCATGTAACAGATCCACACGGGAATGTATAGTAAATCCAGATTTTTTTCTTGAGTGTGTTTCCCACAGCATTCTCCTGGGGAAACTGGCTGTTCGTGGCATGACAGATGGCTAGACCCAGAGCATGGTGGTGAATGGAGTTACATCCAGCTGGCAGCTAGTCACCAGTGGTGTTTCCCAGGGATCAGTACTGAGGCCAGGTCTGTTTAGTATTGTTAATGATTTGGATGAGGGAATCAAATTTGCAGAGTACACCAATTTCAGCAAAAGTGTCAGCCCACTGAATGGTAGAAAGGCTGTGCAGAGGGGTCTAGACAGGCTGGATTGATGGGCCAAGGCCAATGGTGTAAGGCTCAACAAGATGAAGTTTCAGAAGCACTTCTTGGATCACAACCCCAGGCAGCACTACAGGCCTGGGGAGGAGTGGCTGGAAAGCTGCCCAGCCAAAAAGAATCAGGGGGTGCTGGTCAAGAGCAGCTGAATATGTACCATCAGTGTGCCCATCTGGCCAGGAAGGCCCATGGAATTCTGGCTTGTATCAGAAACAGTGTGGCCAGCAAGACCAGGGAAGGGATTTTCCCCCTGTCCATGGCACAAATGAGGCTGTACCTTGAATCCTGTGTTCAGTTTGGGCCTCTCCCTGAACAAAGGACATTGAGGTGCTCCAGAGAAGGGCAACAAAGCTGTTGAAGGGTCTAAAGCACAAGTCTTAGGAGCAGCTGAGGAAGTTGGGGACATTTAGCCTGGAGAAAAGGAGGTTGTTGTGAGATGCATGTCAATGTTTTCTCCCAAGTAACAAGCGATAGAACAAGAAGGAATGGCCTCAAGTTGTGCCAGGGGAGGTTCAGGTTGTATATTAGCAAAATTTTCTTTTGCTAAGGGTTGCCAAGCATTGGAACAGGCTACCCAGGGAAGTGGTTGAGACACCATCCCTGGAGGGACTTAGAAGACCCATACATGTGGTGATTAGGAACCTGCTTTAGCTATGGACTTTGCAGTGTAAAGTTAACAGTTGGAGTCTGTGATCATAAAAATTTTCTCCGGCATAAATGGTTCTGTGGTTATGACATAACTCCCAAATAAAGGCAGATAAATACAAATACCCCTCATTACAATTCAGTGCAACTGATATGCATAGCAAATTTTGAACCCACACAGGTCCCAGCACTTTCTGGGTTGCATATTCAGCCTAAGCATTACAGCATCTTTACAGTTGCCATCCCTTTGTTTTACACCCTCTCTGATGTTTAACTTGTAATATGAAGAGCTATGAAAGTTCTTGGTTGCTGCCTGAAGCTCTAGTCTTCTAACATATTCTCAGTGTGCTTAACTGTAACATTGTCAGTGACACTCAAGGGAGAAACCCAACATGCAGTATGGGGAGTCACTGACAAAGCTCTGCGTGGCTATAGGAGTGAAGGGCACATCAGTGAAGAGCAAGGGAATAGGCTTGCATATTTGGTGTTTGGGCACCTGCATTGATTTGGGAATCTGACTTGACCATCTTCAATATACTAATAAGAACTTCACACTCCAATAAGAATGTTGAAAGTAAACTTTTTTTAATTGACTCTGAACTCTCACATACTTTACTTGTATGGCTTTCTATTTCTAAGCATACATAAAATTATAAAGAAGATATACACTTCCCAATGCCTTCAGTTTTCAGACAACACACTGTTGTAACTCAATTTTGTAACCTCTAACTCAAAAGCAGCCTACATCTGAGAAAAATATTGTTTTCAAACATGTAGTTAAATGAAGCTTAAAGATTGCAAAATATTCTTTCTAGCTTTAAAGACAAAATAGCTAGTCTTTTGGTTCTTTATTAAATCTATATATAGTATTTGGTAACCATAATCATTATGCTGATGTTTTATTTATGAAGTTTCCTCAAAAAACAAGTAAGCTAGAAACTTGTTAAATGAAAGTGGAGTCTCTTGTTTACATGATTGTGGTAGCGGGCACTTTCCTCTACAGATTGCTAAATGTTCTAAGGAGGGTCATTTCAGCTCCTGCTGGCATCTTTTTCCTCCTTTATTTCAATATTGACCCACTGACAATGGCTTTCCCTTGCTGTATTTTCTGCTGTACTGCCATCTGAATACACCTACTGTGTATAGCCAAGTGTTACACAAACAGCTGAGCTGATACAGCCAAAGGCTTGCCACAGATTACTGCCAAACACCATGTAATACCAGATTTTATTGCCTTTCTCAGAAATGGGGCACCAATTTGTAGCTAATGCTCATAATACAAGTGCAAGAGCTTAATTGTGTTTGTGACATCATCCACTCTCTCTAAACTGGTTAAAACCAGTTCATAAGTCAGAAGTCACTGGGAGGAGGGAAAAGAGAAGTCTACAGACAGAGAGACATCGTGATCATGACAGTCCCGCACCCTTTGAAACCCAGCTGAAAACACAGCTGAAATTCCACAAGTCTTTGAAATTTTCGTTAACACAGAAGGGAATTTGTAGCATGCAATGGTAATTTCATTTGCCTGACTGACTGGCAAACCATTTTAGGTGACTGTCTCACTATAGCTTGCTCTAGTATACACTCTGTTCAAGTGGATTACAGCAGAGGAACCATCTGCCGATAGAAGATGTCATTTGATTTCTCACCTGTGACCATATGGTCTGTCCTAAAAAAAAAAAAATAAAAAAAAATGGGCATAGCTGATCAATATCTGGGATGAAAAAAAAAGTGCTACAGGCATAGATTGTAAGCCCATACACAGGTTGGAGGTGTATGGTATTAATCTGTCATTTAAATCAGCCTTGCAAAAGAAAAAATTGTAGAAGAGGTTTTGGAAATCAGGAACCTGAATAACTTCTGTGTAACAATTAATAAGTAGAGTGTCTGACTGTGTATTTCCATGTCACATAAACCATCTAAGAGAAGGCACTTAAATCTTTTGACAAACTTCATTCATGCAAGTTGCTGACAGCAGTGAAAAGGGGAGTGGCACAAGACATCATCTGTGTAGTAAAACTGTCACCACAGGTTTATGAACTGTGTTTCCAAGAGCAGAGTTACACAAGGTAAGTGGAAATATCAAGTTCTCCTTTTCTCAGCTTTAGCCCTTCCATGAATAGCTATGCTGCTTCTTGCTTTCCTGACAGCTTAAAAGAAACACAGCCTCCTGTGACTATATTGCTGCCAGCCCAACACAACTTCTCATTGTTATCAAAACCTTCCCCACAATGTGTAACACTGGAAAGCACAGACAAACCCCTGCTTTAAGTTTTAATTTGCTTCTGTAAGCCCAAAGGAAAATGCTATCCATGAAGTTTTCCTTGAAACATAAATGGGGAATGAGGTGGAAATAAAAAAAATAAAGAGTTTTCTGCTATGTTACTCTCCTTGGTGGAGTGATGGGCTCAAAAACTGGTTTAAAAACAGACCTCTGCAGGTGGCTGCAGAAAACAAGCACAGTTTGTACCACCTGGCTCTGAAGAAATTTCCAGTTTGCTTAGAAGCAGGTAGCCCTGAAAGGGGCTGCACATCAGCAACTGCTGCCAAATGCACTCCTTCTCTGGAAGTTTCAGGCTTTTAGTTCTAGGACTTCATCCAACTGAAAGCGCAGCAGTGATAATAAAACATCATCTAAGCTAGATGGAGAGCAGTCTTTTTGATGTAGTCATGGAAGGTTGCTTGTCTCAAACACCAGCGTTTAAGATTTCCTTTGTATTGTTTCCTTTTATTGCATTTTATCTGAACCAGAGAAATGGAGGGCCTTGAGACTTCTGACATGTACTACCTTGTTATGAAAGTCGGTTAGTATTGTATTCCAGCATCAGTCTTGTACAAGAGGCTATGTATTAAAAAATGTCTATCCTTCACCAACTAAAAGCATGTCAGTATTTTCACCTTTTTTCCTGATGTAGTGCTCTGAGTCCCCAGTCTTCATTAGTCCTACCTCTTATCCAAATGCAATGCTGGAGGATGGCTGAACCTCCTTGCACAGCACAGGGAGTTGTGCCAGAACAGATTGCAAGGAGAGTGATGCAGCACAACTCAGCTCCCTCCTTCTCTCAAGATAGAAACTGTGCTTTGAAATAAATAAGCCTCTCTACTAGGCATGCTCAGAAGCTACCACTGACTGCTGATTACTGTCAGCATCCACTTATGACCTGGAAAGTGTAAAAAGGAGCCTAGCTTTAGCCCTTTTCTGAGATACAATAGAGGGAATCACTGGTTCTTTAGTCTTGAAAAATACAAACAGTTGATGAACTGCGGATTATTGCACTCTCCTAGCTCCTTTTCCTGCACTGTATTTATCACATAAGAGCCAATTTAAACCCATCTCCACACAAAGATCACATATCCACCCCTGTGATATTAACTTTTATGGTAAATGCATTTAGGTGTATTCTAGATGTTAATGAAAGTCCTGTTATCCTGTACATGGAATGAAAAAAAACTTCGCAGTGACTTACAGGTTTTCTCCTGCAAGAGCTAATTTCTTTAGCCCTTTTCCTTGTATTTTTCAAATGTAATAATTTTTCAGTGCTATTAGTTTAATTCAGCATTGGTTAAAAACTCTTGGAAGTGCTACAATAGTGATACATTCTATCACCTTCACCAGAGTACAGATTTGAAACTGGATGAGCCAGTTATTTCTGAACAAAATAGTGCCAAGCTGGCAAAACGGAAGTCAAGGTATCTTTAAGAGTAAGGTCGCCAATAATTGTGAGAACAGAATTTCTACATTCAGACCAATGCAGAAATAATAAAAGCCTGTGGTGGTTTAATCCACCTTTTAGCATTCAGGGGATGCAGGTTCAATAAAAGTGACGGAAAACTGAATAGAATTTTCAGCAGGTAAACAGTTTATTACAAGGGGTTTAGATTAGGGAAGTAGGGATAACCCACAGGAGACCCCAGAATTACACCAAGGGACACTCAGCATGCAAGGAAAAAAAACCACAAAAAGGGAAAAAAACAAAAAAGAAAGGGAACTGCTCTTCTCAGCCAAATGACTAGCTGAAAAAAAAGCAGGAGGGAAGGGTAGGAAATCTGTCTCTCCCTTCTCTCTCTCTTGAGAAGCACTTCCGGCCCTTCAGTCTCTCTGAAAAACACAGAAAAGAAGTAAAACTGACTCCCTCCCACCACCTCTCCGAGGGTTACTTGCCAGCCGAGCTGGAAACGGCTCTCGTGGTGAGAGAAATGGGTGGAACCCCGCCGTGGGGGGAGCCTGCGGGCGCTGGGGACCGGAGCTGTGATCTTTCTCCTCACAGCGGCAGCCGAAGAAGGGCCAGGGCGGGGCCGTGCCTCGACTTTTAAGCCTTCTCGTTCTTGCGTGGATCTCGTCGCCTTCTCCCTGGCCAAGCCGGCTTCCCATCCATCCAGCCGGCCGGGTCCCGCCTCGGTTTCCGGTGTTTTCCCGACGAAGAACCACGAGTCTCAGTCATTAGGTGCCATCTTTGTTTTCATGGCTGCAGCACCTCAGAGATGCCCCAGCGCCAACGCGGTGCCAGGGCCGGCCCCCCTGTCGCTGTCCAGGAGAAGCAGTTGTGCTCAAATTCCCGGCCAGGGCCGTCCCGGGGCTGCCGCGCCCGCCCTGGGGCCTCCCCGGGGAACTGTGGAGGCAGGGGGAGGGTGAACAAGCAGGACCAGGGCCGTCCTGGCTGGGCTGGCGGCAGGGCTGCCGCCTGTGCCACCTGAGCTGGGGCTGAGGGACCACGCACACTGCACAAGACGGCTGGGGATCGGCCCCTGTGCGCTCCCGGGAGTGGCAGAGGCGGGGGGAGGGAACTAGAAACCGCCGCCTCCTTTGACCCCCCATGATCCCAGCCCCCTCAAACCAGTACAAAGCCAAATAATTAGCATAAATTTTGAGGAAAGACTAGAGATTACAAATTAAAATAAACCATAGATTTTTTAATTAAATTTTTAATTCAGTGTCATTTTCTATGGCAGAGCTTGGACAAAGGGCTTTTTGAGAAGCCTTATACAAGGAGCTTATAGGTCCCCATAGTCACTAGAAGAAATTAATATTGTCTGTTTATTTCAACACTTGGGAAAAAATCAAAGCAATCCTGACATAAAGAAAGTCTTGCCTGGTAATTCAAACTACATGGATTTGGACAAATAACTTTCACAGAACATGATAGTAAAGTTTGTTCCTTCTTTTCTATATAGGTAGCACAGTTCTCATTATATATTTCACTGAAAATAGTTTACTCTCTAATTTTCAACAGCCATGAGTTGCAATAGAAATCTCAGCCAAACACTGTTACATAATTCTCTGAAACCTAGTATTATGCACCTTCACAGCTCACACACACATTTATTCTGAATGGTTTCGTTTAGTTTATTGCAGCTGGAATACAAAGACTCATTAGAAGACCTGATGAAGCAGACAGCCTGTACAATACAAATAACAATATCATTGCTCTTGGACTACCTCACATGGAACAGACCCACAACAGGATGTGAACCTCACTTTATACCTAAGGAGTCACTGCACAGCTTTCACACTGCATGATGATACATGCTACTCAGCAGCAATAAAGAATATGTGTTCAAGAGATTGTTCAAGGCCGGGCTGGATGGGGCTTTGAGCAACGTGGTCTGGTGAAAGAGGTCCTGCCCAGGGCAGGAGGGTTGGAACTAAGTTTGGTCTTTAAGGTCCTTTCCAACCTCAGCCATTCTATGATGATGTATCAGATGAAGCTGTGGATTACATGCAATCACCCAACATTCTGAGAAGTCTCAAATCTGTGTACTCCCATCCAAAAAATAAGTACATAAAGCCCCAGATCCTTCACTTGGGAATATTCTATCTGTTTGGGCCCAAATACCTTTCTTTGGTAATGCCCCTATGTGCTGGCTTAAAAGCAAACTGTCAGGAAAAATGAGCCCAATTTTAGAGAGATTACAAGTCAGAGTTACAATTTACTAAAAAGATTACAATAAATACAATGATACAAATAAAACTGTTTTTTTTATCCACAACAACAGAGTATAACCCAGCGCCCTAGGACAAGAACAACACAGTACTCATTAGCTACTGTGCTGAAGACCATGTGATCTCCCTGGGTGCAAAGCAGAAGGGAAGGAAACCTCTTGGTCAGGATGATGGTGACAGTTCTGTCCAAGGAATGATCACAGTCTCACCAGAAGTGGCAGTCACAATCCTGTTGAAGTTCTGTTCCTCTTCTGGATGTAACCAGTGGTATCAGAATCTCAAAATCAGAAGATTACATATGCTTAGGTGCAGGTGGGAATGCCCAGTACCTCCTTTAGGGCAGGGGGTTTCACAATGGGTGAAACTCTCTAAGTCATGGGATACTTTTGGAATCTTTGATGATCTAGGTCATTGTAACAGCCTATTGTGCCAGTGCAGCTGGGTCCATTGTTGGCCCATTAGCAGAGATGACCCCTCCAGATGGGTGTTAATGCCTCCCCATAGGGGAGTTATCACAGTTGAATCATTGATGTAAAAAACACTCCCCTGCCTTGCAGGGTTTGTCTGGGTTTTTTTAGCTCTTGTGGCCTGAGGTGTCAGGTGTGTCCTGGGCAACTGCTACAAATTATTCATTATTAACAGTCCATCAAAAATTACATAAGGGGATAGAATATACAGTTTTGGTCATACCCACACAGTGATTAACTGGCCTCTGTGACTAGGACATCCTGTAGCATCTTGAATTTAGAGGGTAACTACCTGCCAAAGTTCACAAAAACAAACAGGATTATGAGAGTAGGCATCTAGAAAAGAATGGCTATACAGCCTTTTTTTTATTTTCACAGATTTTTCATCCCCAAAAGAGAAGGAATAACATTTTTAAATCTGATCTCTTGTCCTGCATTGTTTCACTTACTGGGTATTATTTTTATTTTTCCATCTCTTCCATGAATTAACTTTCAGCTTTGGTGAAGTAACACATTTGAGTTTCTGAAACCGTTATAGCTGGCTTGGGTAAGCACAATTGTAGATGAGGACCAGACCTATTTCCTGGTCCATTAGCGAGAATAAGAGTGATGCCATGGTGATCAATGCAATTATTTTGCTTCAGAGGGAAATGACTTGGCAGGGACATTGCAGAGGGACATTAACTGAAATGTTTTTTTAATTAGATAAATGACCAAGATGGTTTCTGTATTGTTCTAAATGCATGTTTACTCACTTCTATTTTCCAGTGTGGTACCCAGTATATATTTACAATCACTTGCCCAAGCGCTATATTTGGTAATCAGGACACATGATATCCATAATAGTGATGCAGTAGTCAACATCTAATTGCTGAAAATACACCTGAAACTGGAAAATACATAGGATGATTATAGAATTTGTTAAGTTGAAAAAGTCCTTTAAGATTATTAATTCTAACTATTAATCCAACACTGCAAAAGTCCACAGCTAAACCATGTTTCTCCCTAAATGCCACATTTACATATCTGAAATACCTGCGGGGTGGTGACTCATTCACTACCTTGGGCAGCCTGTTCTAATGCTTGACAACCTGTGGAACAATACCTGGCAGAGCGTGGACATATCAGCAATCCAAGCTTGGAATATGTGATGTTGATTGAACTGTAAAATAGGTTTCATGGCCTATTTGAAAACTGCAGACAGTGAACAGAAACTGGTATGTGAAAAAAGGGATGAGTACATGCAGAAGGGAGGAACTGGCCTTAGCAACACTGATAGCAGCAACATTGAAAGCAGGATATGGATGGTCTCAGAGAACAGCGATAACAAGATGCTGAATGCAGAAACTCAAGGACTTTCTCAGCAGCGCATGAATAGGTTACCAATTCAGGGGTCTTATGATGTGTATGTAATGTTAGAATCTACCAATCAGCATATGGCGAGATGTGCATACAACCCTAAAAGCTACCAATCAAAGATGTTTTTAGGACACATGATTAGTTTAAGAAATGTACTTAAAGGCTGGCTTTATAAAAAATAAATTGTCAACACTTTGATCACATTGATCTGTGTGTTGTCCGTTCTTCGAGATCCCTAACCCTTTCAATGGAGAAATTTTTCCTGATATCCAGTCTTACACAACCCCTGTCCCCATGCAACTTGAGGCCATTTCCTCTTGTCCTGTCACTTGTTGCTTGGGAGAAGATGGCTACATTCTCCTTTCAGATAGTTGTAGAATAAGATAAGCCACCCTACATCTCAACTCCAAGCCTCCTTTTCTCCAGCTCCCTCCATTGCTTTTCACAAGATTTATGATCCAGACCCTTCACCAGCTTCATTGTCCTCCTCTGGACATGCCTCAGCACTTCAATGTCTTCCTTGTAGTAAGTGGCCCAAAACTGAATACAGGATTCAAGGTGTGATTGTTTCCCCCCGTACCCAATAAAAGACAGAGATTCTCCTTAGCCCTCCTTTAGCTGTTATTGTATTTAGTGAAGATGGAGTATAGAATTTATGTTAAAGCAGCAATATAAAGAAATATTCTACTCCTTCTTTTGTTAAGACTGCATTTACCTAACAAGGCGCCTATGCTATAGGTACCATTTTACTTTCACTTAAATACTTACTATTCATTATTTCTTCTCTTCCACTGAAACAAAAAAATAAAATTAGGATATGCTAGTGATGGATGAGCTAAAATATGATTTAAGGCTGTCTGCATGCTTGATATATGGGTACAACAACATTCATCATTTGAACAAAACAAAGTGACTTACAGTTTGCTATGTATAAGTATAACTTTTTAGCACAAAACAATGGTCCAAGATTCCATTAGATGTTTTTTGACAGCTCTCCTTTGATCTGCAGCTTGGGTGATGCTGGAGCTGTTAGATGGATATCATCAGTACAACTCTTAAAAAGGTTATCCAGATCATTTTGATCTTGTCCACCAACAGTGTTATGATATCCCAGCAGGCCAATTCTGGAATTTCTCATGTTTGTGACAGGCCATTCATTGCAATTTTGATTTTTGTACCCTGCAGTCATGAACTTATGAGCTAAGATACTAGATGAGAACATTTGCATACTCTTATCTTTATGGGAACCTTTTTTCTTTTTTTTCTTTTTAGTAAAGAAGACACACTATTTGTTTATTTTTCATTATACATTTGAATGATGATGACATCATGGTATATGTCCTTTTTCCTTGTTATGATGAACTGAAATGTTCTTAATGTCTTAAACATTGTCAAAATCATAGAAAACCTTCTTGTCAAACTGCAAGGAAGCAACTGCCTGTCTACAACCACCAAAGCATCTCCTCTCCTGAGTATGCTTCTTGACTGGAATTCGGACTGTGACTGGGAACTTAAGACTATTGTCTGACTATCTCATGTCTGAGGAGAACTTATCAAGGCTCATCAGATGGTGGAGAAGGTGTGTGATGGTGAAATATTTCCACACCAAACAGAGTAAACCCCCACCCCCAGCCCGACCCTGGGAAGGCCATGTACAGATGGGTCGTTCACATGAGAGGCAGCTGAGGGGTCATAAACCATCAAAGACTCTAAAAGCACCCCCAGACTCATTTCTGAGGCCTTCCACCACCACAGGACTGCATATGATCCAAGTCATGCAACAAATCCAGAGTCCATTGCAAGAGACTGCAAAGCTTCCTCACTGCCAGGAGAGGTGTTTGGCATCTCCTGAACACATATTAATCCATTGAAGTCTACATTTTGTGGGACTGTCACCACCAAGAAGACCCATGGGACACCTCTTTCCATGGAGTGGTGATGTATTTTCTACTTAAACTCTCTCTGCCACTCTCTTTCTTCCTCCCCACCTTTTCCTATTTCTTTCTATCTTTCTGCCTCAAACTTGCTGTTAGATAAAACCCATACTATTGACTTTGACATATTGTCTCATTTGCACCTTAATTCAGCCAGAGGCATTCCTAATAATATCTGAATCATGGCATTTATTTCTTTAATCACTATCTTATGTACTTTGTTTTCTGTCTCTGAGAAGGAGCCTATTAACACACTCTTCAGTGGTATGATTCCTTGTTCAATATCAATGTAATAAAGTCTTTCCTGTGATTTGCCAAAACCCGGACATCTTCATTCACATTCCTGCCTCAGATGGCCATGCTGGGAATGCCATTCCAAAAATCCTAGATGCATACAGGGATCTTCCTATGAATAAGAGATATCATTTGGTTGTCAAAATGGATGATCATACTGTGTTTCTCTGATAAATGGTGACTACCTTTCATATTTAAATGTATTTAAAAACATTTTTACTACTTTATCTTGCAAAACAAAAACATCTACAAAGAAGCGGTGCTTTCTTTCAAAGCACAGACACAGATGCTTCATATCTCAATAGTAACACACCAGTTCAGAGCAGGTACAGCTTCTGTCCCATGCTTCTGGATTAAAGTAATAGAAATAAATGAAATATTTGTTTTCCAAAATATTGGCCAGGTCTTTTATTTACTGAGATATGTAAAAAACCAATACTTTTCAGTGGATGCAGGAGGATGGTGGTACTAGTACAGTTTGGATGCTCTAGTATGAAATAACAGAAGGAAAATTACAGAGCAGTCTTTCTTCCACACATTTTTAACACTATCTTTGCCTCCATCTTCAACAGGAATGATGGACCAAGGGGGTCTCAGTGCCCTCAGCTGGAGGACCACAACAGTAAGGATAATCAAATCCCAGTCAGTCCTGTATGAAAATGTACAGGATCTGCTGCTCCAGCTGAATCCCTGCCAATCTATGGGGCCTGATGGGATTAATCCCACAATCCTCAAAAAGCTGGCTGATGTCATTGCAAAACCTCTCTTGAGGATTTTTAAGCCATTTTGGGAATCCAGAGAGGTCCCAGCTGACTGGGAGCTGGTGAGCATTGCCACAGTTTTCAAGAAGGGCAAAAAGGAGGACCCCAGAAAATCTCAGGACCCCTGTCACTCTCATTTTGGTGCCTGGTAAGGTTGTAGAGAAGTTTATTCTGGGAGGTATTGAAAAACATCTGAAAGACAGTGCAGTCACTGGTCACATCCAGCACAGCTTCATGAGAGGGAAGTTTCTGCTTATCAAACCTGATTTCCTTTCCTAGTAAGGCAAGCATTCTAGTTAATCAAGGGAACCCTCTTGATGAAATCTTTTGGGATTTTTAGTACTGTGTTTCTCACAGTATCCTTCTGGACAAAATGTCCAGCACACAGCTGGATAAGCACATCATGTGCTGGGTGAGCAATTGGCTCATGGGTTGAGCACAGAGAGTAATAGTGAATGGGGTAACATCAGACTGGACACCTGTGGTAGTTTTACCACCAGAGGGAGCAACAGTGATGAAAGACTGAATAGAGGTGCAACAGTAAACACACGTTTATTTTCTATGGGTCTCTATAGAATTATAGAATCCCACTAGACGCTAAACAGATACAACAAATAGCCACCTGACAATGTCACGCAATAATAAAAAAACCCAAAATGACAAGCCGTTCCTCCAAGCAGGCTGGTGGGCTGTGGAGCAGAGGGAAGGAAGGGAAAGCCACCTCAGAGATGGTATCTCCCAGACTCAGAGCCCCTGAAAGACAAAACAGTGAGAAGCACCCTCCCTCCGGGAAACCAAGGGGAAAAGAAATCACACTGTTGCAGCTGGGTGGTCTCCTCATGCCACTGTTCGAACTCCAATGGTGCTGGGCGGTAAGGGGAGCCAGAAGGGACCAGGAGGAACGGCACTTGATGTTATCTGGACCGCAATGAGCCAGCCAAAAAGGGGAAAGGACTTCCAGGGTTCTGGCTTTTATGTGCTCTTGATATCACATGAACTGGGGCCCTTTTCCTGGGCAGGCAGGCAGCCTTCCTATTGGGTGGCTGTGCTCAGCACCGCCCCTTTCCAAGATTTCAGCACTCTGAGCAAGATGGCACTTCCTGCCAAAAGGCCACGTGCTCTGGACACGGGGCCCAGTGGCCACCACGGCCACAGGCTGTGGGGCATTCCTGGGGCCAGTGGCACCACCCATGGGGTTCCTGCCACCTGTAAGGACCTGCCATGGGCAGTGAGGGCCACTTCTGGGGGCAGCCGCTGCTGCACGCCTCCCGGCAGCGTAGGGAGGGGTCGCGGGGCTGCAGCCACTCCTGGCAGGGCTCTTGCCAGCCACCCGCCAGGAGGAACCACCGCTGACATTGCCGGGCAGTCCAAGGATGGTGGCTGGCTGTCCTGCTCTGCTCTGCCGCGGGGGATAAGCCACCTCCATCCCTGTGCCACCCCGCCGCTGCCCTGCCATGCCAACTGGACAGTGGGAGGATGGGGAAATGACGAGAGTCAAGATCCAGCTGCTCACCCCCACCCTGCTGGGAATAAGGGGAATCGGCTGCCTCACCTCACTCCTGGTCCCATGCCGCAGTGGTATGTGAGGGGAAAATAGCTCTGTGCCTGCCGCGCCCCTGGTTCCCACACCGACAGCAGTGTGGGGAAAGGAAAAACAATGTGTGTGCGGGCTAGGGCTCTGCACCCAAATGGCTGCCTAGCTCAGCATGAGCAGTGGGTGCATGGGATTGGGAGCGTGCCTGCGTGAAAGGGGTCCAGCACCGCAGGAAACCACAGGAAGGAGCTTGCCTCCAAACTGGTCCCCTTGCAACTTCGACTTCCCTTTATGCTTCTTAAAAAAACCCACGGGTTTACAAACACTCCAAACATTTCCCCTTCCCCCAGAAAAACCCCCTTTCAAACCCATAACACCACCTTTCAATAGTGGAGTTTCACAGCGCTCCATCTTAGGCCCTGTGATCTTCAACATATTTGAAAATTACTTTGACATAGGACTGAAAGGGGTACTAAGCAAGTTTGCAGACAGCACAAAACTGGGAAGAGCTGTTACACTGCCTTGAAGGCCGGGACACCCTACGAAGAGACCTCAGTTTATTAGACGACTGGGCAATCACCAACCATATGAAATTCAGCAAGGGGAAATGCTGGATTCTGCACCTGAGATAGCGCAAGCCTGGATGTTCATACAGCCCGGATAATGGTATACTGGAAAGCAGTGCCACGGAAAGGGTCTGTGAGTGCTGGCTGATGGCAAGTTGAATCTGATTCAGCAATACCCTGGCAGCCAGGAGAGCCAACCATGTCCTGAAGTGCATCAGGCAAAATATGACAAGTCAGCTGAGGGAGGGGATTGTCTTGCTCGGCTCTGCACTGGTGTGGCCTCATCTTGAATATTGCGTGCAGTTTTGGTCACACAGTACAAGACAGATATAAAACCAAAGGAGGGCAATGAAGGGCCTTGAGGTGAAGCTGTATGAGGAGTGACTGAGGTCACTTGGTCTGTTCAGCCTGGAGAAGAGGAGACTGAGGAGAGACCTCACTGCAGTAACAATGTCCTCATGAGGGAAAGAGGAGGGGCAGACACTGATCTCTTCCCTGTGGTGACCAGGGACAGAGTATAAGAGAATGGCCTGAATTTGTGTCAGGGGAGGTTTAGGTTGGATACTACAAAATGATTCTTCACCCTGAGGATGATGGGGTGCAGGGTCCCCAGGGAAGTGGTCACAGGAACCAAGCCTGATGTGACTCTTGGGGATGACCCTGTGCAGGACTAAGGGTTGAATTTGATGATCCTTGCACATCCCTTCTAACTCAGCATATTCTGTGATTCTGTGATGTCAGAAAAAAAACATTGCCACTATCTTACTGTCCAGAGCCAATCGCATCAGTGTGAGACGTGACACTGCTTTCAAAAGACATTGCACTGATCTGTGCTCGTTTACTAATCCCATCCCTTAAGCAGTCATTATTTAATTGAACATTCAGACTAAGCTAACTAGCAGTCATGTCAGAAAATTCATGAAAGAATCATGAGACTGACTTCTTGTATCTACATCACTTGTCAAATCCTTATTCAAGAAATAAGAAACAATGCTGAATTTCCACTTTGTGATGCTATTCTGAGACTACACTGAGCTGCCAGAAGTGGTTCAGAAAAGTTCAGGATACACGGCAGAAAGAATTCATCTGCCAAGATTTTTAAAAAGGGTGTGTCAAGGCCTCTTAATTGGCTTTGAGATTTTTGAAGAGCTGATTGATCCATGCTCTTCAGGATTTAAGGGCTTCTTTGGTAAGGAGCCTTTTCTACTGTGTGCCAACTTATGTCCATGCACACTCCCACAAAAAAAGCACCCACTCAACAGTCTGGAGGTTGGACTACAGCAAGCAGCTAGCTTTTTCTCTAATGATGGTTGCGTCTCCCACAGCAGGCTGGGCCAGTGAGCCTGGTATAGGTAGAACAGCTCAACCTGAAGTGCTATCCAGTAACAGCTGACATGGAGAAAAGCTGACAGAACAGCTCTATAGGCACAGAGGCCCAGTCAGAGGTCCTTCTGCATGTATATGACATTGCATATATGAAAAACTTGGGCCGAAGGATAGAATTGTCTGGAATGGTCTTGCTGCACTTAAGGCTGAGAAGTATTTTAGAAAGCATGTGACCAAAAAATAATAGGTGATGGCTGGTAAATAAATATGCACATTGCACTCTCACATTGTCAGTGCCATGTGCTGACATCAAAGCTGATTATACAGAATTGCTATGGACTTGTACAGGTAGAAATGAGAACAGCATCCTGCATGCTGTATGTGAAGTGTCGTAAATACAGAATAGTATAACATATTAAAATGAAACATGTGCCAGCCTTTTATACACAGTTTGATTAACTTCTAAGTGGCTTCCACAGCACAGAAACCATCTCATTTACAAAAAAAAAACGAAAAAAACAAACAACAAAAAAAACCCAACAAAAAAGCAAAAGAAAAGAAACAAAAAAAAATCAAACGCACAAAAACCCCCATAAAACAACAACAAAAACAAACAAAACCCACCAAAAACCCCTTCAGAAGTAAGGTAATTTGCCTAGATCTTATATGCAGCATACTAACTTACAATAGTTTCAGTATGGTTCTAAAGATAGAAAAATAGCAGTCCTGTGTGCATTTTTTCCCACTGCACATCAGTCTTCTGTATTAGACATGTTTTATTCCACAGCCTTTCAAGAATATTCCTTTTTCTCTGAGTTGCTATGTGTCTGAAATCAGGCGTGTCCTTTGATGTAGAGGCTGAGGAGGGGACATATGGAAACATGTTCTGAGTTACCACATATCCATACCACTAGCCCACACATGTCTGGGAGCATGGGAGACTCCAGTGCCTGTGCAGGCCCCTGTTTATTCCCCTTATATTCATCTTGCAGCTGCAGCCAGATGGACAATAGCCTTTCTTCCCCCCATATGATCCCTGCTGAAGCTCCACCACTGTCAACACTAGAGTATTGGTGTATTGGGTCTGTCTGAGATGGAGCCCATTTCCCATACAGCAGCTCTCACAGTGCTGTGCTGTGCATTGATGGCTGGAGTGGTGCTGATAACACGCCAGTGTTTTGGCTACTGCTGAGCACAGTACTGGGACTGTAGTGTCCCTTCCCCAACTGATGGCAGGATTTTGGGAGGGGACACAAGTGGGCCAGCTGACCCAAACTGGCCAAAGGAATATTCCATACCATATGACGTCAGCTCAGATATAAAGCTGGGGAGAAGCAGGAAGGGGGGGGGGGACATCCACAGTCTCCCATGGTGGCTCACCAAGAGAGCCACTACACGCGTTGCAGCCCTACTTCTTGGGATGTGGCCGGTCATCGCTGCGGATGGGAAGTAGAGATTAGATTAGTGTTTTGCTTTTGCACGGGCTTTGCTTTCATTTTTGCTTTAGTAAACTGCCTTATCTCAACCCACCGTTTGCCATCGTATTCTTTTCCCCTGCCTGACTTTTGGTGGGGGAAAGGGGTTAAAAAGACTGTGGGCACCTGGCGGCCAGCCAAAGTTAACCCATTACAATTGGGCATGGGTACAAAGTGATCCTGATACCTGGTATATTGTGGACTCCTTGGATTGTGTACTCAGGGCATCCGTGGGAGTTTTCAAGACTGAACAACACCTCCACTCAGGGTTGTTTGTTTTTTTTAATATATATGTATGTGGATGTGTTGCCCATCCAATATCCTGTGAAAGCTCAAAGGATCCATTCCCCTAAAATACTGCAAAGGGACTGGGAATAGGAATTCCCAGTGAAGTTCAGCCTACTTTCATAGCCACAACAAAGTCACAAACCTCTTAATTTCCAAGTCTTCAAGAATGTCTGTCAAGATAAAGAATATACAGTTTACTAATGTAAGAAACCAGCACATTGTGCTACATAAAGAAAGCACACACTCACACTGAGGTCACAAGACTTTACTTACTCTCCACCTGGCTCTAAGCATGTAATCTCCTTAGGAAAAAAGGTATTTTGTTGTTGAACTATTCAGGTTTTTTGCAGAAATCTGAAAGAAAACAACAGTGACTACTTTAGACAGATGAAAATAACCTTCTATGGCTCAATCCTGGCTCTTCCTACAAAAGAATGAACTGTGCAATGTTCAAGGGCAATATTTTTCCACCAATAATAAAATTAAACAATCACCCTAAATAAATAGATGCATGAGGAGGAGAAAAAAGCAAGAGTAATCTGAGAGGGTGTTCACATAGATTAGCTACGCAGAGTTTAACCCACCACCTCTCTCCTCCTAACCTGCATGTTCAGGACAGTACTGGGTTTCACAAAGAAGTGAGAATTTTCCTGACACATGTGGATGAAATGTCTGTTCCCTGTACAATAGTTTGTTAGTGGACCTCCTTCTGCCCTGTCATGGTGGCTTCATTTCAACCATGCTAAAAATATATACTGTACACTTGCACTGAGTTTCTTTATATATACATATATACACATACATATGTGCACCTATATATGTATGAACATATAACAGATCTATATATAATGTAGAGAAACGAATAAGTATATCTACATGCATGTGCTATTTCTGCATGTATGCAAAATATACACACACAAACATATTTTTCTATATACAAGCTTCTACACATTAGAGTCCTGTAGGAATAATCGTATTTGAATATTAAAAGTGTATATCTAGACATTCATGAGACAAAGTGAGCAATAAAAATCCAAATTCAGGTTTCAGCACATTAGTTATTAATTATTACAATAAACACCTTGTCTGTAGGGAAAATTCCCTTTTCACAGTATTAACGGAAAATTAAAAAGTTATGATCTATTTAATGCATGAGTTGCTTATTCAGATTTGTATCAGAATGAAACAAGTATATTGACCAACTCATATTAAAATTATATTTGCAAGTAGCTGCTTAAAAGAAAATGGTGATTGAAAATTTATCAGATTATGTAATTTTCAGTCTCACTGCTATGGCTCTGATTTGCGACCATCAGACCTGGACTTAAACTGCTCTCTCAGGAGCTGAGCTGGCTTATTGGGCAGCTGGCTTCTAGAGGAATCTTTTCCTACCCTGAAGACCCAGTTCCCACTCTTCCACCCACACATCTCTATCACTGCACCAAGCTTTTATAAAGGTGCTCTTTTCCAAGCAGAGAGAAATGTCCTCTAAGCTCTAAAACGTTAATGAGATGGAAAGGTCATGGGCTTATTAGAGTCTCTCAGTCCTGCAGATATCAAACATGGTAGCTCAGGTTTACTTCCAATTGCATGGGCAGATCAGCAGTGAAAGTCGATTGTCTTCAAGATCACATGATACCCCAGCTCCACATTTGCACTTTTAGCTTTAGGGGTTTTATGAACAAACAGATAGTTTGCTGTGAGTTTTGAAGGCAAAACACAGAGGTCAATGATTCAGGTCGATATGTTTATTATTACACTTACCTCATCTGTATTTTTGACTGCTAATTTACACTCCGCAGAGCCCTTTTGGCTTCACAAAGGTCACACAAAATGTGAGGTCATAAAGATACTGCTTCCAGTTTTTCTGTTATAAGCAATCAAGGATGTCCTGTCCCAAACACTAGTCTCTTTCCAAAGGTACTCTACCCTGTCTAAAAAAATCTCATTTATAAGCCAGGGTGGGAAAAAATACCAAGATCTGAAATAATACAGGGAACACAGTATCTGCACAAGCCTGTGTGGATTTAAGGTGATAATTAGAAGCTACTCCCCTTGTTCATCACTTAACAATAGGAGAGGGGCAGAATTCATTGCTTGCATGTAAGGTGAGCTCAGTGATAGATTGCAGGGATGATTCCCTCTACTTCAGCAGCCTACTAGATAGCCTCTGCCTGAGGAAAGCCTCAGGTCTGGGTTTTGTAAATGCTACCTTCCTCATTTCTGCTGTTTTCTTCTTGCCGGCTGTGTTGGAATTTTTAATTTTGTTCTATCTGTCTTTCATATCCTCCCAGTGTCTCTTTCCTCTCTTGCGCCTTTTCTCTTTCCTCAGTAAACGTCTCCAAGTGTCTTCACTGTAATTCCCATCCACTATGGATATTTGCATGTTTACTGTAGGGACAATGTGAGCACAGAAACATTTGTTTTCAGTCAGTCAGGGACTTTCAAAATTGATCAAACCTCTTCTCATTTTGTAATGATTATTATAATATTCCCATTTTGCTTTTTCACTTACTTTTTCTGTCTATGCTTTCTAATTGCTTTCTACTTACCAAAATATATAGAAGAATTTATGTTTAGTAAACCTTATGACTGTTTGCTCAACACAAGAGAATGTTTGCAGTAATAAAAGGGCATTTAAATAATCAGCTACACAGCCCTCAGGAACAATGCAAGAAAACAGGAAACTGGAAGTCACAGTGGATCTGTAATGAAACAATATCCTCCACCCTAGCATGCTGTGTGAGAGGAGCTCCTGAGCTCTCCTAAATCAGTGAATCAAGGCAATGGAGGTCCAACTTGCATGAAACAAAATCAATAGATAATTAGCATCTCAAGACAAGACTCAAAAACAAAATAATAAAAATGAAGGATCTTAAACATCTTGCTGCAGCATCTTCTAAGGTAAGTCTCTTGGGTTAGCTGAGGCTGAGAAAACTTTCCCTGTTTTGACTCAGGTTTAAAGAGATTTGTTTGGTTTTTTCCCTCCCCCGCCCCGCTCCCTTTTGGCTCATGTGTTTTCTTTTGTTTCCTTTTGGGGAGGGGGGCTGGGGGGGAGGGGCCAGAGGCGGAGTTGAGACACAGATGGGGGCGGAACGGCACTGAACAGACCAAAGGGGGCTCAGCGGAGAGCAAGATTGCCTTTTTTGGAGTGGACTGGAGGAGTCACACAGGGTGGAGATTCGGAAGAATATTTAAGGAGACGACTCACTCCCCTCGTCCCTCTTCTGGCCTGGGACCTTGCTGAGAGAAGCAGTGCTGCCAGCCTCTGTGCTTTT
>VXBA01003013.1:397444-418245 GCA_013399895.1 Serilophus lunatus | reverse complement strand
CCTCCCCCTCTCCCCACAGCCCACCACCCCAGGAGCAACCCCCCTGCCCTGCCCGGGATCGGGCTGCCTTCATCTCAGCTTCCCCCCTCCCCCAGCTTCAGGGAAACAGCTTTGAGGAAAAATTGAATTTTAACTCAGGTAAATGGATTGCTCTCTTAGACCCCCCTTCAAAAGCCTTGTTTTTCAAACGGCTACATCTGCTTAGGGACATTTACTCATTCAACACTAGTGTGCACTTCACATTCTCATTCTTCAGCTCAGGAAAACTTTGTCTGAGTTTGTTTAAATAGTAGGCCGTATGGCAGCTGAAATACTATGGTAATTAACATTACATCAAAGAAACCAAGACTTTCAAATTTCATTGCTTAGTTTGGTAAGGTTCATGTCCTGATAGGTGATGAATTCCTGGTAGCCCCTGGTATCAACTTCCCATTTGGTCTGCATTGCTGAGAGTTTGGATGGGGTAAAGATCTCAAATATTGGCAGGCTCTTCACTCACAGACTGTGCATTCTGTGATAGGACCATGGTCAGGGCAATAAAGATGCATTACTGCCACTTGAGGTCACTTAGCTTATGAGGGCCTGTAGTGCTCCAAGAAACTACCTGCTTTTTTCTCAATTACTGGCACTATAAGTACGAGGAGGTGGCTGTACCAGCATAACAATAAGCTTTACATGCCATACTGCCTGATACATTTACAGTGTTGCTGAGTAACTGTTTCAGACTTCATATCTTATTTTTTTATTATTAATGAAGTATATCATACCCTCACCTTATCTTCCTCAAGATTTTAGTGTTACTCTTGGATATAAAGTCCAGGAACATGCCTTTTTCCAGCTTGCTCAGAAGTAAAGCTAATGGCGTTTAATATCATAACTTGGGCTGCGGGGTGGCAGAGATACTGGCATAGAAATACCAAGAAGCAACAGACTTCACCTCAGCCCTGTTCATCAACCTCTGCCTGCTCCCGATGGCTCTTACCTAAGATGTCTCTGTCTAGTCAATAGCTGACCCTTTGAAACAACTTTGCATCTACCCCACTGAGGGCAGGAGATAGGAAGCAGCAGTGTATCTGTCCAGAGACAGATCCCTCTTGCTTTTCTCTCAGTCTTGAAGATGTGTTACTTCCTGACACAGTGTATATGAACAGGTGTTTCTGCTCTATGAACTGCCTCCTTTCGTTTCTTGTAATGAACAGCTCCAACATAGATGTTAGAGGTCTTAGCAACTGCAGATAGAGGCCTAGAAATGGCAGCTTGGTGTACAAGGTGCTTGTGTTTTAAGCTCACAGTCAGAGCAAGTTTCTGCCTCTTCAAAATAATTCTTAAAAGTGAAAGCAAGGGACAAGGGCTCGGCCTGCTGCCTCTCATGTGGCAGAGTACTCTTGGAGCATCAGGGCCCACCCTCCATCAGAACGACCTAATTCTGCACACATCCATATTGATCTGCCCTGTGTCACCATTGGTTCAGAGTTCAGTAATGCTATTGGGTACAGAAAGCTTTCAGAGGAAATAAATTAAGAAAGAGAACAATATATTGTGCCCTCTTTGAGTAGGAGTGGAATTAGATTATTTTTGTTCTATTCAGTTGAAACCTACTCAGTGACATTTTGGAAAGGTTGTGTGCAAANTCCTTCTCCTTCTCCTTCTCCTTCTCCTTCTCCTTCTCCTTCTCCTTCTCCTTCTCCTTCTCCTCTGCCAGACAAGGTACCTCCTCATGCAGCCTCAGCCCCTAGCAGAGAGCAAACCCCTCTCTACTGCTGGGCAGATTGTCATTCAGTTTGGCACAACAGTGCAGGCTAGCAGTTTCTCCCACTGCAGATACAGGTCAGTGTGGAGGCCCTCGGAATAACTCTCCTCCTAATTAAAAAGTTGTAACTGCAGTTCTCCAGTGAAGTCATTCCCAGTTTTTATCTGTGTGAATGAAAGACAGCACAAACCCCGAATTAATTTCACACATTTCACACTGTGTTGGGCATAAGGTGGTCCACAGAGGAGGAGCAACCTTCTTGTACTTCCGCACAGGCTCTTGAGAGGATGTATTTGCTCACTCCTGTTTCAGGAGGAAAAAAGCTTGTCTCTTCTTGTTATGTTTCTGAATAGAATGAGAACTGCTGGAATTGTTCGTGTTAGAGAAGATATGTAGGTGCAGAGCAGCTCTTGAAGAGCATGAAAAGTTAATGAGATTGCTTTGAGCTAGAGGCACCAACAACCATATACTCCCATCCAATACAGACACTGTACACTTCTCAGCTGATGACAGAGCGCATGAGAAATGCATGATATGAAAGCTCTATGGGTGTTAGTTGAGACTATATATTAGATGTACCAAACAACACTTTCATATATTTTTAAAACTAGTAGGAGATGGCACAAAGGATTGTGCTGAGATTTGGTGCAGTGTTACTGTATCCTGGTTTAATTTTATTTTAGTCAAATTCCCTTTTCATTCTTCACATAGGCAAGGTTTCTGTCCATCACTATTTATATTGTATGACCATTGAACTAGAGATGAACACAGCAGTAGAATATGTAACAGATAGAAAATACATTGAAACTGGGGAGATGCGAACTATTTACAAACATTTGGTTTGGCCACAATACAGCAATTAGTTTCTGTGTGATATTAATATAGTCATGGGGATAAACTTGGTTGTATCACACCTTGCTTCTTTTTGAAAGAGGAAAATATAGCAAAGATGATGCAAGAGCATAGATTGCATAAAGGAGACTTACAAAACATAATGGAGAAAAACCTGAGGGGAACTATTCAATTCCAACATGCTGTCTGTGCAATACACAGCCATACTGAAAGAATAGCAAAAATTAAACAGAGAACAAAGATTTTTTGAGTGCCCTGTCCTAGCTGCCATTTGGTATATATGTCAAAAAAGTAACTGCTCTGATGCATAATCCTGTCCCTCTCTCAGAGATTTGCTTTGCATGGTTAGTGATTCTAATCTGCAGTTGCCATAAGGGATTCCTGACCCCTCAGCCACACTGATTCCCTCTCCGTGTGGGCATAAAATTATTAATAGGAAAAAACCCTTTTCCATGATAGAGGAAAGGAAGAAAGAAAAGTTTTACCATGCGAGCTTTTAGGAAATGGAGGAGAAATATATAGCACAGTCTTATGTGTTTCTGTATTAATACACTCCAATAGTCTTGAATACTTCTATGACATCTAGAAATGTACCAAGATAAATTCTCTTGCCTAAGCTTCTATTTTTGGCATTGAGGCTTTCAGTTAACTAAACAACAGTGAAAATGTGTGTTGGGGGAGAGAGGAAAGTACTTTGTAGATGCTGTGATCAATTTACCAGTGCAGCTGACATGAATGTGTTGTAAGTCCTACTTGATCTTCTTAATACAATGTAATCTTTAATTATCTATTTTGACATCTAATGAGCACACACAACACGTGTGTGAACTCCCAAGGCATATATCTGTCTTGCCTTGCTAATCCCGTTATCCAGGCTGTTCCTCTGCTAACTCTACTGCTTTGAGTGACTCACAGAGGTAGTGTTTCCCTGTGCAGCCGTATCTCTGGCATATAATCATAATAATTACTCTCCATCTTAAGAAAGGCCTGGAAACAATAAAATCTTCCACCTGTTGAAATACGGTGAAGTCTGTGCACGTTTTTAATCCAGGATAAAGCTTGTGACTCTGGTACTGAACTTAAAAAGCCATTGAAGACCTCTTAATTACTTTGATATTCTTGCTGTGAAGAAGCGACTGAGCACTGCTCTGTTTCACACAGCGCAGAGCTATGGCATTAGAGTGGGGGAAAGGGCAGATGGTACTTCCCCATGAGCAATCAAGCAAGGATTTTTCTTTGAAGGGAAAGAGAAACAATCCTTTCCTTAACGCCTGATGTTACCAGGCTTTTCTACTTGAACAGTATCAGGGTTGTGATCCTGCTAACTGTCCCTCAGTAACAGAGTAATGGAGTGGTCTCTACATTTCCTCAAGAGGGAGATTCAGAGAATTATCTTTCCTGGATGACTTGTTCTTTGAGGGCTGAACCTTAGTAAAAATTAAAGTCTGTATGAAAACAGAGAATTAACCATGTTACGGAAGTTAAGATGCAGTCATTCCAACTGAAGTCCCTGCATTATTCATGCCTGTATCACTGATACCACCATGGAACTTGCTACATACCAACTAGACTAAATACTTGAATGAATGTAGTGGTGCTAACACTGGTGGGGTATGAAGTAACTCTAAGGATCCAGCTGGGCTAATTAAAAGGGATATCTAACCTCACTGCAAGACAGTATAGCTCTTAAATAACTGTATGATCAACCATTTCTCTAGCTCCATCAGGTAAGAAAACTTTGGTAAGATGTGCACACAACCTGCTTTTGACTCCAGCAGAACTCTCCATTTCAGCAGTGTCAGGTGGAAGTTCAGAACTCATGAGTTTGGATTAGCATTCAGCACAAATATAAGTTTAAATCCATTAGAGTGAATGGAATTTATGGCACTCACCAGAATGACAATAAGCCAAAGTGTGGTATTACTGGGGGATTTTCATGGGGACAGGCTTGTGATAGTGGCTGCTACAGCTCATCAACAGTCTCGCAGAATTTGGTGTCATTTGTGATGATGTGCCTGCTATGGGAGTACACTCTTGAATGGAAGGGGCATATCAATCTTCACTAAAATGTCCACACTTAGCCGCAGGTCATGACTACAAGAGATGTTTAGGGCCTGTCTACACAGTGCAATTGAAACTGTATAAGCAGTTCAATGCTGAAGAAAGATACCAATACAGCTTATTAAAAGCAGATCTGAAAACAAGGTTTTTTTCTGTGCTTGGCGTAAAATGTTGAAGTGACTGTAGGTCTCACTCAGCAGTTATTATGTCTGATGCTATTTTGAAAATTTCTGCATCATATTCCACTACAGTGTGTGTGTAGACTGACATATAGATGAGAATAATGGCCTTTCACAGCACTGATATGTTCGTATGCAGCTAAATATTGAGGTGCTATTAATTTTAAAGACTCAAATATTCCTAGTGTACTAATGGAAAGCTATCATAAACTCTCTGGAAGTCTTACCTCACTGTTAGATGAATACAGAATTTAGACATTTTTATGGTCTAATGGTAAATCCACATTTTGGAGAAATTTTATGAGGTTATAAAGAGCTCAGTGTGAATTTGTGATAATCACTATCAAGTTTATACATCTTATTAGTTATAGCTTATAGCCAACCTAAATTTCTAACTCATCATCCATGCATGACTTTGACACTTCTTTGACACTTATCCTTTCCAGTTGCTGAGATTTTCTTGGAGCCAAGGGCTAGGAGAGAGACCACCCTTCTGGGCAGCTATGAGTTTGTGAGTGCTGTCTAGATGACAGGTTAAGTCTATGCAAATCGCACAAAGAAACAAGCTAAGATGCATTGTCTAACAGCTGAAAAGCAGGGACCAGAGGGGGAGATACTGTCTTCGTACACTGCCTAGTCTCTACAGTTGGTCTTGTGAGTGAACTTAATCTATTTGGGGGCAAGGCAATCAAATTAATTAACACTGCCTCCCTATTGTGGGTGAACTAACCTCATTGACTTTGTACTGAAAGAGAAAATTGTTCATGCCAAGTATTTCACAGCTGAGCAGTGGTAACTAGCAGCTTGGACTTCAAGCAATAGCCGACATCGAACCAGTTCTGGTAGAGTTGCAAAGGCAGTATTTGTTCCACAGCAAACGTAACTACTGCGTTTCTGAATAATTGCAGCTTCACAAGAATGGCTGGTCTCAGATGTACTCTGGAGTTATGCAGTTGCCATAAAATTATTTGGAATAAATTTTTAGCAATTAGAAATAATGGAATGAATATTACAGTGAAATGTAGGGTTAAATTGCAGTCAAACACTTGCAGCAAGGGTTACTGCACCAATAGATAGGTTCCCTAAAGCTTTTTTTTCTGGTTATTTTTAGGATTCACAAAGTCTTCTGAACTAGACAAGACAACATTAAGTGAGAAAGAGGTATATCTTCAGGATGATAGGCTGTATGACCTTTAGTTATTAGTAGTCATGGAGTACAAGAGCTTTTAACATGTCTCTCAAGATATAAAAAATAAATTATGCATATCCTTTAAACCTACATGCTCCAAATTTCCATTGAAAGGAATAACAAGATAGTTCTGTACACACAAAAAAACTCTTCAAAACAAAAAACAAATAAACAACCAAACACCCCCCACCCCAAAAAAACCCCAATTGTTGCTTGTAAAACAAGAATTTTGCACCTTGGGCTAAAACCATGGCAATTCTCCCTATGTATTATGATAAGACACACTTTAAGATACAGCGAGTTTGTTTTATTGTCAAACTAAGTGAATGAGACTCAGAGTCATGTAAATATTAGGTGGCTGCATTGAAAGAAAAAAGGTCTGGAAAAGGAGCTTTAACTAGGAAAGGATGAGATGAGGCATTGCCTGCCATATCAGGAGGGGCATGCCAACCACAGGGCTCAGAGAAAGCTCCCACTCCTGGACTCCCTGGGATGCCTAGAGCTAGGGCATTGCGTGTCTCAGCTGTGGAGACCCTTATCTTACAAAGCCATCCTCTCAAGCAATCCCACTGAAAATATTTCTCTCCACTATCTATACCCTGTGAGATGAGATCTTAAGCTAGGATGATTTCCAATAGCATTAAAATAGGAAGTAGAGCATACCCTTTTTATATAGCAAGATGTGTATACTATTTTTGTATAACATGTTTTCTTTTGAGAGTTTTTTTGATACATTTCAAAGAGAATATAAAGCATAAGCATGTTTTTATCAGTCAGAGCCTTTGGTTGGGGTCCTGTTGGTCATGTTTTGAGGTGTTAGTAGCTTTATCTGCTAAAGTTTTTTATCCTGTACAAGTGTGTTGTGATGCTATAGTGTGGGAACGTGTGGCTGCTGGACACTGGGAGGAAGGAGGCATAGGTTCTTTTACTTGATGAAATGCTAAGTGTTGAGATGGGAGGCAGGGATAGAGATGATTGTCTCTGGTAGTGAGCTGTAAGTTATAAAACACAAAAAATCCATCTGTTTAAGAAGCTGCTGCTTGGTACTGCCGTATGTTGCTGTATGGTGGCTAAAACATAATTTTGCCATTGCCAAGAGGAGATGGAGAGTTTCTGAGAGCATGAAGGGGAACAGCCCAGACCAGATGCAGGTGTGCCATTCATGCCAACTGCAGCTGCAACACTGAGGGCCTGATGTGGTGGTCCCACTGTTTTCAGTGGACAACCCTCTCACCAATCCCAAATGCCTTAACTCCATTGAATAGGACTCCACTGAATAGCGCGTTGTGCTGCAGAATTACAGCCTGAATCAGATTTATGTCTAAATCCCACTACACCATTTTGGCAGTGCCAGCAGGTCAATAAAGTGGTTATAAATGGGAGTCAGCATTTCAAGCAGCTCAGAAAGAACAAGGCAAGCTCTGGCAGCAGAGTGATGAGTATTTGGGCTGCAGTATTGTTTTTCCTTTATTTTCATTGGCATGTTGTGTAAATATGGCAGTTTGAGTGTTTGTGGTGCTTTGTAACAGTTAAAACATTTTACTAACCATGAAGGGGAATAGGATGTGAAGAGACAGAGAACCATGCAGATGGAGAGGGTGCTTCAAACATATCAAAAAGAGAAAAAGAAAGCACTGAAGAAATTAAAGAAGGTAATCAGAGATGTGGGAAATAGAATGACAACCTTGAAAGAGGCTTAAGGAGAGAAGTGCAAGAGAAGGAGGACTGAAAACAGAATTGCATAATCTCAGACAGATATAGAGGAGGAGAAGAAAATAAAGGGTGGCAAATAATTTTGGTCATGGAACTGGCAGGACTGGTGCTCAACAGAAAGGAGAAATTGTCAGTAGTGGACAAGTATGTGCTGCTTAAGTCTGTTTTGAATCAATCATAAATAATTTCCTGGACTTAAATATGATAGAGCTGGGAGAGCCCAGACATGCTTCCAGGAGCAGGTTGGTCAAACAACCACAGGACACAGAATTCTGTGTCTTCTCTGGCAAAGTGAACAAAGGAAAGAGCGTAAATTATCTTTCAACAGCTTGACAAAACAGAGAGAAGATGAAGGGATGGAGGATATGTGAGGAAAACAGTCTGTAAATAACAAATTTTCTTCCCCCCCCCCCCAATCAGTATCTAGTGTTTGCTTGTTACGAAAATCTGGATTACTGAGCACTTGTAAAGTCCAAATTGTCTTGATGTACTAACCCTATGCTACTGCTAGGAAAGATGTAAGAAGTAGCCTTTTCTAAGTAAAATTAAGACTACTGGTGAATGTTATGTATATGGCCTCATTGCTATGAAACCAAAGTCCTGGTGTCGTCAAGTTACTTGTCTTGAATACATTTGTATAGCTTTTGGTACCTGGCCTGCAGCCAGTGTGGCAAGAATGGATATTCCGATAAACATTTACAATGGAAAATGGTGATGGCTAATTGTGGTGTGATACTTATGTAACTCTCCCCAGATAAGTTTTATTTGTATTAAATCACTGCTTGATATAATTCAGAGTTCACATGGCATGGAGTGCTGTTTATTTAGAGCAAAATTTGGATTTTTATTGTATGCCTCAGATGCCTCATCCTTTCAGAGACACTCTAAGTGTGCTGCCATTGTTTCTTGTTTAATTTAAAAGGAAATGTCTGGGTTTGGTCAGCTTTCTCCCAGTTGTTCTGGGGATTTCGGATTGTCAGCTACATTCTTTTTGTTGCTGAGTATGAATCTTAATGCAATAAAGTTAAATACAGATTGAAGATATCTCCACCTACATTCAAAACACAGAAATGTTCCATCAGTTTTATTTCAACAGTGTTGAAAATACTCTGCTTCTTTCAGGGTGACTCAGTGCATTCTTTCAAAACAGACTGAAGTGGCTCAAAGCATTTCATTAAACATCTCTTTGCTGATCAAAATTACTTTGGGCTTGTACAATTAGGTCACTTTAATATTTTCTCAGCCTTAAATTTTCTGTGAAGAAACCACAAGGGATCAATTCAAAGTAGATAAGATATGCATGTAAGCAATTCATCTTTGAAAATGTATTCTCTTCAACAGGTGGCCTTTTGCTTACCAGGGGAAAGCCAAAGCTACCTGTCAACTAAATGTAGTGATGAAAATATACTCAGCTTAACAAGGAGCAGAAAATGCTTACTGGTAATCTCTCTCACATTTAAAATGTGTTTGGCTAAATCTTTTGTTAATTCTAGTAAAGCAAATAAATGAGACTGAAATTTTCCTGATGCAAGCCATATTTGTATTTGCTGCCGTCTTTGTTTTCCTGTGTCATGTTGACAATGGAGGCTTGGGAATTGTTCACCCGTTTTATCAATTGTTTTTTCTATTGTAGAAGCAGTATTTCACTATATGTTTTGTGGGGTTTTTTAAAGTTGTAAAATATGGAATATTTGTAAGCCTTTTCGCTGCATTCATCATCATGTTAGTTGAATGGCTAGACATGAAAAATTGTAGCCAAATGAGCACCAGGTAACTGCACCCCATTGTACATCTCTTTCCTCTTCTGATGGGTGAGGTAATTAATTAATTATCTAGTTAAGGATGATGGGCATAATATCCCTAGACTCGTAGTCTGGATCATGGAATACGCAACTTGATCTTTGTCATAAAGTACATAAGGCAAGTCAAATTCACACTGTCTGAGAGATGGAAGGTTGGAGTTCACAGCTAAGAGAAAATAATGCAAGGCAACTTTGACCACAGCTGATTTGCTCCATGAATGTCTCCAAAGGTCTTGAATCATGGGTCTTATGGGTCTTACATTTATGTGTCAGACTGCTCTGCATCAAAATTACAGTATACTGTCATACAGCTTTTTGCTACTAAGATGGGATAAAGTTTAGAGAGAAGTCAAAGAGAAATTCATTCTCTTTCAGCTGTATTACACAAAGAAGGAAGGTTGTCTCTTTAATGCTAAGAAAACGTGTAGGCATAGCACAGGTACATAGTTACACAGCCTTCCCACAAGACGTGTCTTCCTGTATCACCTCAAATTTACCTGCGAGGTAAATGCCTTTGCTTTATCTTTACCTTTCCTCCAGTCTAACCACCCTTCCATGTGTCATTTTAATACATTTAACCTGCTCTTTTTAGAAACATGGCTCTCCTGTTCTTCCAGGATGGCTACAAAGAAAGAGCCTCTGAATAAGTTATTTAGTGAATCTGAGCGATTCAACATTTCTTTGCATGTTATGGTTTAATTTAAAATGTTATTTTGTTTCTGCATTTACAGCAGAACCACTTTGTAAATACAGGAAACATTACAGAAATGAATTAAATAAATATTTCAACTTTTAACTTCAGGTTTCTAACTGCTTTCTAGAATCCATAACTAGTTTGTTGCACATTAGTGCACATAAATAGTTTGTTGAACATCTGATAGCAGATGGTGGAATTAATAGATTCCTGACTCTTACACCTTGTTTCCTTTTAACTTGCAGTTTCTCAGGTTTGAGAGAATGCCTCATTGACAAGGCTCAGCCTGAATAAATAAAATTTAAAAAAAACAGTCTTTCTGCACTTTCTGAAGAGGCCAAGTCTATACAAAGTCAGATTATCACTTCAGCAAACTAGTTATAACTACAGTGGCTTTTTTTTTAGTTTCTTTGATTGTTTGTGTTTGTTCTACTTTCTTTAAAGTATTAGTAGTAACTATGCACTGGCTGAATCTTAATGTTAAGTATGTTTTTAAGTCACAATATATTCAACCTTTAATGTAGGTTGCCATAATTTCACATTTAATTCTAGTTACATTTATTTTTAAGAGGAGAAAACAATAGAATTCAATTACATATCACATTTAATGATAAAATAGCTTGTCTTAAAAAGAAATCATCTACTGTTCTCTTCCTTAACATTTAGTGAAAACATATTTTTATTATTCTATTTTAAATTACAGGCTAAAAATAGAACAAAAGCACATTACTGCCTGTACACTAGTACCTTTAGATACAGGAGTCGGTTGATGGTTAACTTTGTTGAAGTGAACTGTCCCAGTAACAGTTAATTTTACTCTGCAGCTGGTAAATGTCACACTGATTTTGTTTCATTCCAGTGGATGGTTACTTTTAAATTGGATCTGTGCCTCTTGTGAAGTTACATATCATCAAATTATGTTCATCAAATGCTGTACTTTCCAATCCTCACTGCTTAGTACAGGACAGAAGCTTCTTTCTTTCTTTGTGGTATTCTTAGTGAACTGAAAACCATGTACTATGAAAAATATCTTTCTGACCATGCTGCAAGTACTACTTATGCTGGTGAAAGGGTTACACTCTTTTCACTGTCCCACCGAAGTTCTTCCCAATGCACTGCCACAGATTACACAAGTCCCATGGAATGGAAGAAGGCTGTAACTATGGTATGGCTGCCATTTTAAGATTTGCACCAACACAAAAGTTTTTCCTATGATCTTACAGTGTACATGTTAAATTTATGGGCAGGAAATGCGCTTGAGCATTATTTATAAAGTCTAAAATTTTTCTTTACTTCAACAGCTAAATCGTCATCAATCGTTTTACAATTCTCTCTTTTAGTCTGAAACTTTTAAATTCATAGCTACATATTTTATAGGCTTTTTTCCACATTGTCTGGAATTCATGCCTCTTTTTTTCCTTACCTACAGCAGTAGCATCCTCTAGTTTCATCTTAGAATCCAGGAAGAATTTTATGTCATCACAACAGGAAGCTTTTTCCTGGGGGGAAAGATAGTCTTTCACTGAAATTTTATTCTGCTCAAGTATACTCCAGCACTGTCTGCTTTCATTTCCATGGGGTGATGGATCTGATACACTTGAGCAAACACTCTTGTCCTTTGACTAGTTAGCTCTCATCATTGAGTAAAACCAGTCTGAAGGCGTGGACATGTTTTAAGGGCTTTCTACACTCTCTCACTCTATTTATTTCTGGAAAAAACCCCTAAACAACAAAAAAAACAAACCCAGACAAATTCCCTATAAAACCCCCCAAAATGAACAGAAATCAAAAACCAAGAGCCATTGGATCTGAGGGGGATGAATCACTTCATCCCCATTTTGGAGATCCCAAATACTGTAAGGACTGGCATAGAAAACTGAGGGGGTGAAGAATGCCAGGACCACACAAAAAAATGACTGAACTTGATTCTTCATCATGAACCAACGAGATGTGTGCCCTGGGTAGTCTCTTATGCAGTGTGCACTCATCATTTCTTCACAAGCTTTTCTTTCATCCATTTGGCCTGTTGTGTGTCTGTTAGGGCCTGCATCTCACTCCAACACTTTAGTGTCTCTCTTGGTCACCTTTCCAACTTCTTGAAGAGTTTGGTTAGGCAGCAGAGGACTGTGAATACATTTCTAGCTGGGAGCTTTGTGGTCACTCTTTATATGAGGAATTAGTTGTGGTTTTTTTCTTGGAGTGTGTGAAAAGTCAAGCTGAACTCACATTTAGTATTTTGTTCTGAAAATAATTTCATATTCATTGTCCTTCTTGCAAAAGTAAGTAAGGTCTGAAAGCAGCCACAGCTTTGCCATGGGACGTTCTCCCCTCCCCCCGCCCCAGGCACATGTTTAAGCTTTTGAGCTTTCCTAGCTCACGGTTCCTTATTAGTGACTGAAAAGCCTTCAATATTTTCTGAATCTATCGATTGCAAAACTAAACAGATCCTTGAAACATGCAGCAGATTGTTAACATGCACATAAAAGACGAGGTAGCTAAACCCATGGAGTGGCAGAATGAAAGGGATCAACAGAGAAGTCTGTTTCTTCTTTCATATTATGTAAAATTTGTAGCATCAGCCTTCCTTCACATTGAGTGACTTTCTTTGCTGCCTCCTATGTAATTGTATTTCTGTTTTCTTTTCAGATCAACAGCTAAAATTCCCACACACGCAGCAACTTTAAAATGCACATTTCCCATTTAAGTACTGTTTGTGATTTTTGAGTGGCTGTTGTGGTATGTGCTCACTACATGTTAGAAACAAAACTTAATAAAAAGATACATAAAACTAAGTGGAAGTCCAGTCTTAATAAGAAAATGCATTTCTACTGGCAGATGGGTAGATGCAACCAGTGGCAGACTCAGATATCAATTCAGCTTTAGACTGGACAATGGGTGGGTGTCTGTTGAGTTCAAAGAACTAGTCCTATGAAGGAGGTGTTGATGAAAGACCCAGAAAGACCTGGAGCTGGGAAGATATTCCTGGTGTTGAGGCTGCTCTTTTTTACCTCCATCAAGTGTGAGGGTAAGTGAGAACCTTAACCTTTGCTATTCATGAGGTATCAGCTTCCTTATATTTGATCAGTATTTTAATTTTGCTCGTAATGTTTCTGACCTGAAGAAAAGGATATGGGCTTTTCAATCTCAGTCAAGTTTTTCCAGCTCTAATAATTGACCTGTTAAAAGGAATTCTCTCCCTTCCCATAGACTTTTCTTCATCTGTGTCCTTAAATCATCACAGCAGCTGTAACACTGCAATTGTCACTGTGACTGTGACCTAAGAATTTTGAAGCCTGTTATGCAAGACTTAAGAAAAATAGCTCACAAATCACATATAGAACAGATTCAGTGAACTTTAAAGTCTTCTCTGGAATTTTATTTTTTTACTTTTGTTTTGTTTTTGTTTGCTGGTGAAAAAATTGTGTTACTTTTCTTGTAATTTTTAATTTATTATAATATTTTAATTGATCTTTCCATTCAGGTACAATGTACCAAAAGAGGCAAAATGTTAGTGTTTCTATGAGTTTAAGTTTTGGACTTTTTTTAAGAACTAATGTAAATGGCCTCTTTAGTACTGTATATTTTCTGTTCCCATCAAAGGTTCTCCACCATATGACCTTTGAGCATTCTCCAAAAATTGGTTACAAACCTAATTAAATTTTCTAAAAATCTGAGCAAAAGGTGCAGAATATTGAGTGTTTCTGAGAATGAATTAGAAAATACCACATTCAAGAAATCTGAAGAGGGGTTAGCTCTCTTTCTGTAAAAGTTTTATGACTACTAGCATTATTCAGAAGCATATAAGTTTCTATAGGTGTACTGGAATACACAGTCTCACATAACTAGTTTGGAATAGACAGGCCCTCATGAAGAATGTGAGGGGAATCTGATGAGTTAGTTGTGATTGTAGCCTTATTTCAGCTGAAATACACCCATATGCTAATTACTGCATGCGGTGACATTGATGAAACTCTCTGAAGCCCATAAAAATGAATGGGTTGCAATCATCTGTGGTAATTTTTATTATGACAGAATAGACATAAAATATATCATTAATTCATCCAACTTAATAAAATTATGGAGGCAAGATAGTGGAGATATTATTTGTTTTATCTGTTTATTAAGACTAGTTCCTAAGAAAACTATATAATGGAAGTTTTTAATGTGGAAAGAAGCCTGTATAATGGAGATTGCTAATGTGGAAAGAAGCCTGTCTTTTACTATGGCATGCTGTATTTTCAGTAAAGAGAAAATATATTATGCTTTGTTGTTTTGACCGAGGCATGAGAACAAATCTATGGTATATAGCAGCCAGAAAACCAGATTGTTATAGGCTTAGCACTTCACTATGGAGCATGCCTGTGCGTACAACTACCCTGACTGCAAAGTATCTCAGGGGCTATTTCTCAGGAACGCAATGCTTTTGGCCCATCTTTAACTTAAGACTACGACAGCTCCAAGTAGCTCATGAAACTGCAAATACACATGAGAAATTCAGTCTAAGGTAACTAGGCATATAAAGGAAGGTCTATCAGCAACTAGCTGTTAAAGAATTGGAAATAACTGCCTTCTTTCCCACTCAAACTCCCACAAAGCTACATTACATGCAAAGTTCTTGAATGATTCTATAGTCATCATCCCAGTTTTCCAGGACAAGGAAAGGAAAACAAGAGGAGTCAGCATACAGTGAAGGATAAAACAATGGGCTAAAAAGCAACACTGGTCTTGTTCTCCATGTGGTTTGAAAATCTCTCTCTTACTTCAAGGGGTGTCTCCACTGTCCTGTCTCATAAATAACCAATCTTTTCTCGATTTTAATCATAACTTTGAATGGGAAAAGATATTTCTACTCTTGTTGCCCATATGCCTGCTTGTTTATTTTTGCTGGCATTTCTTCCTCTTTTAAGAAAGTGCAATACAGAAAGAGTCATCTGAAAAGTGAACATGGGCAGTTCTACATGTGTTGTGAAAATCAGGTTCTGGGAGGTGGAGAGAGAATCAAATGACTATCCCATGTAAGACATGGTGGGCAGAGTTCCGCTGTTAGCTATTGCTTTGGGCATTAGCTGCATGGGTTACAATAGATGCTGCCCTTCATGGTGTGGAGGACAAGGCAGATGTGGAGTAGGGAACTGGGTTTATTTCAAGGAAACTGAGGGGAAGGTTATGGAGCAAAACATAAAAATCCTTAGAAGACAAAGCTTGCTTACTTCTAGTTTTCATAGCAGAGCTCATTTCATTTCCTTCCATCATTTTAGATGGTGCATATACTTTCTGCTTCAGTCTGCTTCAATTTTCTTAGCTTATGTTCTGGGAACCTTTTAAATCTGCTTTGAATGTAAGTTTGATTACATCAGAAGGAAGTCCTTACAAGTAAAACTTGGATTATACAGGAACATATTTGCAAAAAACGCATTTACATCGCAGGAAAGCAAAACACAGCTGCACTCAGATAAGAGTCGCTCCCTATTTCAACTGTAATTTCCAGGGTTTCAGCAGTGGTAACATGAGTAGCTAATCAATGGCAGTGTTCTTTTATCATGGCTAAAGGAAAGTTTGACTCAAAGCTTGTTAACTGGGATGACTCTTTATTTTAACTTCAAGGAAAATAATATAAGAATATGTGAGAGATCTCTGTGTCTCTAGCAGGCTGCTAATTCTCACTCACCCTTGCAGCTGTGGCTGCAAATGAATGCTCTAATCTCTTCAGGGCTTGTTACACATTAACCAGCAGCATAACAGGGAGGCTAAGACTGTCACTGAAAATTACCGGTAAAGGCAGTACCAATAGGAAACGGAACACTGCTTGAACTTTCCCTCTGAATAAATGAGAAACCCATTCTTGGCTTTTGTGCAGGTGTTGCACAGATCACTTACATGACATGATATATTTCTGTCCAGTTTACTGGTAGGATATGTCTTGGATATAAACTGCTGTAGCCACCAATAGCAGAAAAAGAATGGCTGAAGTCAGTATTTTAAGCTCACTGGAGATCTAATTCTGTTACTCCCTAGAGGGTCCTGGAAGAAAACTACACAGCAGCTATGATTGCTATATGTACTCAAGCTGCAAATAAATGGCAAGCGTGTACACATGTTATGCTGACTCCTATGTGACAGGAAAATGCCACTTTCTGCTTCCTGGTGCTTTTTCACTTATATGAACTGGTTCTTGGGAAAGAACAAATTAACAAATAACCTTGCCGCCGGCGATTTACCTAGCTCAGCGGATTTTCCTTGACTGGTAACTGAAGGGGATCAGCAGGGAGTCTGCTTGGCCTTTCATCACGGTTTATCCCACTTTGCCATCTGACTTTGGCAAATAACCTCTTTTCCCTCTTATCAATGCCAGAAAGCTGCTGTTGCTTGGAAATTGTGCAAGGCATAGCTATACCACTGGATTTAAAAGCCGGACCTAGGTTTTGAATCACTGCTCACCACACAGATACTTTTCTGTCACTAGCCAAATGTAATATTACTATGCTTTTGTTACTCAAGTAGCATGAGAAAGTCCAAAATTGTGTCAAAGTACAGCCAAAACATAGGCTTAGAGACAGTCCCTGCTGTTTTCTGGATGAGAAAGAGCTAGCAAGTCATAAGTGTTGTTACCATCTATATTTTATCAGAGGTGATAGGAGTAAAGAGGGGTCAAAATGCCATTCTAAAGAAGCACATAGCGTCTCCGTTTTTTTGCCACACTATTTCTGGAGAAGGACTCAAATTCCATCCTTGGACATCTAGCCGAAGTGTAATGTATCTCCCAGCCATGTCACATATTCTGGCTCTCTTTGCAGCGTTCAAGGCTGACTAGGTCTCACCCAAATATTGCAAAGGGATGTGGCTGGGTCATCCTTTGGTGTCCCGGATTTGTGAATTTTTCCTGCGACAGATGTAGCTGCTGATATTTAAGTCAGCTGAACTGAGAAATGCTCTGAAGGTAGATTTGCCAGTGACTGTGCAAATGGCAACACAGTTGAGGGGATCCTGTCAAGTTCAAAATGACAAGGCAGGTATTGGACTGCAGAGTAGGAGGAAAGTCCTCCTACATCTTTTTTTTTAAAATGCAAGACATTTTTTGGATCCAGCACTACAGCCAAAATCTTGATGTAGTTTTGGGTATCTCACTTTGCTGCACAAACCAAGGTCCTCTTCCATCCTTCTCTCCCACATACTGTGACTGTACCTGGAGTGTGCAACGACTGGAGTGTCGTCAGACTTTCTCAGACAGGAGAACTAAAATTTACATGAGGCAGTGATATCAACCATGGTCTCCTGCCAGAGAAAGGCCTTGGGGATCTTGTTAACTCCTTCTGTCCATTTTCCTACCAGTCTCTAGCTGTTGAGTTTTAAGCCTATTGGTCAGCTGCAGCCTTACTTGGAAGATGAGTGGAAGTCCTGAAGATAAATTCTTAGCAGTTTTATGAAAGCAAATATCCAGTTAGAATAGAGAACAAAATTAGTGATTCCTCTGGGAATGAGAACAAGAGAAATGCCCTTAAGCATTTGGCAGTAGCTGATTAGAGCAGCAGTGAGGTTTCAGCCTCACTCTGACTGGTGTGAATCAACATGTGCCAGGGCCAATTTGGACCAAGCTCTGTGTCTGCCCTAAGGTGGTGAGGATGCATCAAAGCCTAGGAACAGCTGTTTTGCTTCGGTGGCAGGTGGAAGATTTAGGAGACAAAACCCACAGATCTGCAGGAAAGCAGACTAAATAGCTCTTTGAATAGCGTATCTTAAAAGCCAGAACTAATGGCAAAATGGCAAGCTGAGCTCTAATTTTATTGCTGTCACCTTCCATGGCCTCTAACAAGATTTCAGTGCTTCGTTTATGGCAGTAAATCTGTTTCTCTGTGTGCCACTTGTTTTTAATCTCCCTTTGTTTCTTTTTCTTGTATTCTTAGGGATTTATTTCACATTATCCACCAAAAAACAAAACCCTTACTGAAGTAAACCACTTGCATACAATAAAACCCCTTAGAAACACAAGTCTTACTAGAATTTACCCAAACCTGAGATGTTGACTTTTTTATTTCCTCTTTGCAAATCTGGAGTACATAAGGAAATAATATAAGAAAATAAAGTCTCATATAGCACTGTGAGTTAACCGTTGCAAATACAAACTTTTCAATGACTTGTGCATTGTGCATGTGATTATTACATCTTCCCTTCCATCAGCTGTTGCCTTGGTACACAATGTAGTACCTTCATGTGAAACACTTAAGACAGTAAAATATAACATGATCTTATCTCAATCTGTAGAGTGTCTAGTTCAGCTTACTTTTCTAAAATGCTCCATAGAGAGCAACAGTAATCCTTGATTTACAGCCTGAAAAACAGTGGATGGAGGAAAGAAATTTTTTGTTAGAGAAATTATCTGAAGGGCATGCTGATAAGTTCCTAGAGTCACGGGATTCAGCAAAGTGTAGAGCTGCAGGTCCAGATGGCTCAGGCAGGCGAGCTGGCGGTGGCTGCTTCAACAAGGGGAGATTGTGCTTGGGTGCAGAGAGCAGGCTGGTACTGCTAGAGCAGAAGGAGCAGGGTGAGGGAGAGAGCATAATGGAGCCCAGTGTGTAAGGAAAGAAAGTCTGCAGAGGGTTTAAATGCACAGATGGATGGGGATTTTGATGCTGACCTGGAAATGAATGGGTGAGGCTAGTGAACTAGTTGGAAGGATAAAGGAGAGGTGTAAGAGCTGCAGGGAAGACTTGAGAGACAGAAGGCTGGAAAGGAGATCTATGAAGTTAGAAAATACAGCCAAGCCTGCCAAGTATCCAAACCAAGCAGCTGGACAACTTGCAAAGAGACATTTAGCTTTGACGAATGACAGATAGCTGTCTCAGAAAATAAAGACAGCATGAATTGGAAGTTGTTTGTACTACTTGCAGCAGAAATGACTGTCAAATTATATATAGCATAGGCTAAACATGCCTCAGTGCAACAAGGAAGTATTTTCTTACTCACACAAGGAACAGTCTCAGTGTGTGTCGGGTGTTGCTATCAGCTGGGCAGGCGAAGAAGGAGGCTGTGATGCAGAACTTGCAGACTTTCTTATGAGCCTGACACCTGCTTCCTTGACCAGCTGCCTGGAAAAACACGTTTCAGTGTTTTGGGTTTTTTTCTCAGATGAGGAAGGAAGTCTACACTACTTCACTTTCCCAGGGGAAATCACTACTGGCAGAGTATCTGTCAACAGCATATTTTAGTAACGTATTAAACATGTTCTTATGTCACAGGTCTCATAGATTATAATAGGAGGTCTAATTTTTCCTTCAATAAAAGTAAAAACTTCTTTCTCTCATAAAATGCACTGGCAGTAGAGATTTTGGAAGACAAAAAAATATTGCTTCTTATTGCGTTCTTAGGCACTTATTTGCATCTAATCTTACTTCTTTGAACAAATGCCAGCAGTTTACTTAGAAATATATTTTATCAGTTACAGGCAATCGGCGAGTTACCATCTTTTCATAAGTGCAAAGCTTTTAAGGAGTGTTTGGAACTTCGAAACACTGGAGGAAAATGAAAAAGTGAGTAAGGACAAATCTGGTGGTCTGTAGCAATGGAGCTGTGTCTGCACAGAGGCTGCAGGATTTGCTTCCATTTGTGGAGTTGACAGCAGCAGCTGCCAGTGCCGCTCACTTGAGAGAGGTGCTTTGTGCCAGGGCTCCCAATATCAATGCCTGGCTTCAGATATATAGAAATGGGCTGTGGAAAATCAGCCCTGTGGAGAGGTGAACATCATTTTCTTCTTTTAAAGCTGACTTACTCTTGCTTCAGTGAAAAGTACTGCAATATTCCTATAAGCAGGAGTCAGCAAATAGCCATCATAGGCGTAGGAGAACTGCAATTCCCTCCTCTCACTTGCTTCTTTTTTCATCAAACAGCTTTCCCCATATTATGTATTGTTGCATCAGAGTAAAAGAGGATGTGGGTGTTCCTGCAGAAAGCTCTCATCCTGTGGCAAAGGGGACCAGGAGAATGGTTTGGCCACCAGTTTCTGCAGGTAGGCACAATTCACTGTGGGAGATTACCTGTAGCACTTATATTGTGCAATCTGCACTAATACAGCTTCTTTTTTTTTTAGCTTAGAGTAGGAGCAGACAGAGCTCACATTTGCCCACACTGTAGTGTATAAATAGATAGCCTTGAAAAAAGACTTATTTTCATGCAATGTTAACACAGAATTAACACAGAAGTAATAAGGTTGGAAAATATCTTGGAGATCATCAAGTCCAACCTTTACCCAGGTTAACAATCTATTCAACATCAGTCTAACATCTACACCATCTATACCATCTAAACCATCGAAACCATACCACTAAGTTCATCATCTAACCTATCCTTAAACACATCCAGGCATAGTGACTCCACCACCTCGCTGGGAAGCCCATTCCAGTGGAAAATCACTCTCACTGTGGAAAATGTTTCCCCTGATATCCAACCTAAACCTCCCCTGACGCAGCCTAAGACTGTGTCCTCCGTCCTGTCACTGGGGAGCCTGAGAGAAGAGACCAACCCCCACCTGACTACAGCCTCCTTTCAGGTAGTTTTAGACAGCAATAAG